>VNJT01016721.1:0-18057 GCA_008042655.1 Drosophila burlai | reverse complement strand
CATTCCGTTTTCATCGTTTCGGTCGATGAGTGCCACGATCAGATGTCGTTTGGTCACCTCACTGACTCTCTGTGCCCTCTGAGGCTTCTTCGCCTTAGGTGGAGGGCCTACCTGCTTGGGCCCGCGTTGCCGCTTGCTCGCCGGAGCGTCCTTAGTGGCGCTCTCGGCAGAGCGTTGCCATTTGCTGGCAAGCATCTCCTCCACTTTGTTGGCGAATCCGCCCGTAGAGGACATGTGGGGGATGTTGGCGTAGTATAACCTGCCCTCTTCAATCTTCTGCTCGGCCCAGGCTAGCTTTGCCTTCTCCTCTTGGGAGAGGTCAGCTTTGGCCCGAAGCCGGCTTCCAATTCCGAGGGCAGCCTTATACTGCGCCTTCGCCTTCCTCCCCTCGCTAGACCGTTTCGGCCCGTCCCTGCGCGGGGAGCTGGTGCCTGGTTCTGGCGAACGGAGTAGGATCTCCTCCTCTTCTAGTGTGAGCTGCGCGCTCTCCTGGCCCGTGTCTGTATCGACGGCGGCACCTGAGCGGCATAGTTTGCTCTGAGTCGTTTTTTTGGCAGTAGCAGTACAACTGGCACGACATGCTCCCGTCATGCTAGAGGTGTGACCGCTGGCGAAACGCAGAGAGGATTGCTCCCCTCCGTGCCCGCCGGTGGTAGCAGTCACGCCTTCCACCGACGTTTGGGCTGATATCCCAGCCCCGGCTGACGTCCTTCGTTTTTCCATTGCAGAAAAAACTGGTTAGTTTTATGCCTAACCGCCGGGCTGCGTTTTATGCCTAACCGCCAGGCTGCATTTTATGCCTAACCGCCAGGCACCTCCACCCATGGCAAATGATTCATTTCCTCCGGTTTTTCCAGCGGAAGGAATTAAACCGTTGCCTTAGCTATATACTGTATTACCGCGGACGGAGCAAGCAGTGCATTACCCGTTGTCCGGGATAATACAGTGCTCATTGCCCAGCCGGCGCCCTCTTGGAGGGTTCAGATGGTGGATTTTCGCCAGCCACAAAATATAGTATTAACGTATTAACGAATAATTTGGCTTTCCAGTGTGATCCAGTTTAACAAAAAAAATTAAAGGAAACGCGGAAAATGTGGTCACATTGACAGGTATATATGTGCAGCTGTTTCATGTAAACAAACTTTATAAAATTAGTATTGTTTGTAGGGGGGTGGCTTCCAGGTCCAAAAAAGATCCTTTGATCGCAATCCAGAAAAGTCCCACGACGCAGTCGAACACAACTCGTAGAAAAAACCAGTGGGCACGGCGCGTCGGGAAATCGTATATGCGCTTTATTCGAACTCAGTTTTGAGACTAACCTAAGCTTAAACATAGATCCGTGCTCCCGCCCGCTTTACTCTGCTAAAGCGATAGCGGGAGATCGACGGAGGCCGACTCCTGGTTCGGATTTGACCCGATGCAATAGCTCGGGCCGCGGGAGCACACAAGAAGGTGAGCGCGGGAGCACCAGCGGGGCGAGAGCGGATGCGCTTGGCCGAGGAGTGGCGGAACATTGCAGAAGAGCGGGGCATCGGCACGCTCGATGGACATTGCGCGTAGGCCCGAAATACGGAAGAGCAAGAGCGGCCGAGCTTTCGGAAGCTTTCGGAAGGCCAGAGGGGGTACAGTTGTCCTGACTGAACAAGTATTATTTATTAAAGTATTTGCCACTATGTATCTCAATGCAAATAAACTGTGGTACATCGCCGCCCAATTACGAATTTTTTCCTTATTTTAAATTTAATTTATGAATTAAAGCTCATAATAATCTTTGTTCACACCAAGTAATTGTATCATGGTTCACGCCAAAAGAGTGCTTGTTTTCCACAGGCAGTGTGATCCCGTACTTTCTCTCTCTCTCTCTCTCTATCTCTCTCTTTCTCTCTCTCTCTCTCTCTCTCTCTCTCTCTATCTCTCTCTCTCTCTCTCTCTTCCTCGGGACTTTGAGCTTCCAATCCGTTCACCCAAGCTAGTTCTAAGTGATTTGTAACTAGTTATAATATCCTATTCTACCAATAAATACATACGCTGCCAGAAAAGCGCTTCATGCGAGCAATGGTTTTAATTTATGAAATTCGCTCCATCTCCCCTATTGAAATATATCAAATCATTTATTTTGAAAGCAAAATCACAGTTGGTTTTCTTTGTTGCTCGCAACATTTTGTTGGTGCGCAACATTTTTCGCGCTCAAAATATATACCACATGCGAAAAAAAAATACTGCTCTAATTAACAAAAATTACACAGGCCGACAAAATTTTGACCCAGAAACCAGTATAAGTATACTTTTCCGAAGGTTTTTGGTGCGCTGAATCCGAATCCGAGGTCGAAATTTCCGAATTGGCTCTGGTTTCCGAGATTTCCTAACCTAAAAGTGCGAAAACAGCGTTTTTTCCTTTTCTGAAAATACTAAAAAAGCCATCTTAAAGTATATCCCATGCCCTTTCAAATGCTGTTGAGTTTGATGAAATATCTTTTTTTTCACTGAGATATCGTACTTTGAAATTGATATAGAGTATTCTTTGCCGAGTGAGCTGTCTGACATTCCCCGCGATTTTGTTTATGGTCGTTTTATGGTCGCCATATTGAATTTTTTAGTTACATCTAACATCTAACATCAAATTTCATCATAAAATTGCAGAATTTTATCTCAGTTTAGTAAACAGCGACCCCGAAGACCCCCATATACCCAGTTTCAGCTTGATCCAGTAACTTTTTACGAATTTGGTCCGCCATATTGGATCCGCCATCTTGAATTTTGAAAATTTGAGTCCGGATTCGGGATCATCGATACCACAAACCCTCGAGTAACAGATTTAAGCTGTTTTATGTGCAAAGAAAAATGTTTGCTTCATAGGGCCTATCCATGTTTTTTTTTAGGTTAATACATTAACATGAAAATTTCAAAGTACGATATCTCAGTGAAAAAAAAAGATATTTCATCAAACTTAACAGCATTTGAAAGGGCATGGGATATACTTTAAGATGGCTTTTTTAGTATTTTCAGTAAAGGAACAAATTCGATGCTACATAACCTCAAATATAGGGAAAAAACGCTGTTTTCGCACTTTTAGGTTAGGAAATCTCGGAAACCAGAGCCAATTCGGAAATTTCGACCTTGGATTCGGATTCAGCGCACCAAAAACCTTCGGAAAAGTATATACTGGTTTCTGGGTCAGAGGGTTGAGCAGATTTTGTCGGCCTGTGTTATTAATCATTAGAGGACTGGTCTTACATTGCGAGCTAAACATAAAAATCTATATAAGATAAAAATAAATTATAATTAGCAACTCGTAACTCTCGTAACGGTGAACGTGATCCATGAAATAAGTGCGGATCATTGGCTAGTAGGTCAGACGCAGCAAAATGATTTTTGAAAGAGCTCTACGGGTGATGATAAATAAGAAACGATGGAACAGCTAATTTGCTCATGAGCAGCTATCTTCAGAGTCAATATGAAACTCCGAGCCTAACCAGTCCTTCTGACCTTTCATATGTATAGACATGTAAAAATTGGTTAACACTTCTGTCGCTGATCGAACATTGTTATCGATAGGCTAGTAAGTATTTTTTAAGTGAACTAGAATTTGTGAACTCGTCCGAATGTGATAGGACTTGTTAGCCCGAATGTGTCCGGGCACACTGTTTTTCGCCATTCTAAATAGCAGGGAAAATTTTGCTTTTCATTGTCGTTCGAAAAGTTTCAGGACACACTGCAGTGAGCTAAGAGCTAAGATAGTTTCAATTGTGATAGACATTGTATACTTTTAAAATAAAACGAGCCTAGTACCGCGGAATAGTCAACCCTTTCCTTTGGGATCCACGGTTTGGAGTAGCCGTTTTGAGGCAACTCTTGTGAGCGCAGCCAGCGAAAGAAGAGCCGCAGCCAGCGGCATAGAGGGGCGCAGCCAGCGACGAGCGTTATTTGCGGAGACCACAGCCAGCGGCCACGAGGCGCAAGGAGGGCCAAGCATTGACGGCCGCAACCAGCGGCCACAAGGCGCAGGAGACGCCATTTTGAAGTGCGCAGAAGTGTCGCTATATTGAAGCTGGGGAAGATGCAGGAAGAGTGCCCGGTTGAATGGAGGAGCCACCCCCATAACAACGAAAGCGGATCAGCAGCCAGTGAGTAGTAGAGCAGGAACCCGGTCGCGAATGAATACCACAACGGCGACGATTCCTTGCCTGGACTACAGTAGCTTTCCAACCTAGAAGTACTGCTGTCACAGCTGTGAGTTCAGTGCCGGAGAGGATCGCAGCGCTGGAGGAGGAACTGAAGCTGGTTAGATCCCTGGAAAGTTCGAGCACCACCAATTGCGCACCAATCGCAGTTTGCCCAAGCGCAGTTGTCGCCAACAGTGGAGCGTCGGGGTGGCCGCCATCTTGGAGCGGCCCGCCATTACCCACATCTAACAGAGAGGCGTTACATATCGGGGTCGGGTTGGTGCCCTATAACGGTAACGATTCATCCAGGAAACGTCAGCGCTGTGATGGAGCAGCTGCGCTTTAGGTTCGGCAAAGATTATTCCCTTCGCGACCCGAGTGAGCAACCTCGCGGCCTTCTTGCAGTCAGCGAAGGCGAAGCAGCACCTGAGGAACCCAACCCTCATGGAGGAGTTTGTGGCCAAGCTTTCTACAAGTAAGCGAGTGGACAGGGCCAGACATGCTGTAACGATTGCGCCCTTTCCTACTGTAGTCCACTTTAGCGCGTGGCTACAGGAGTACGCAAGGCGTCGTGTTTTACATGCGAGCATCAACCATAACGAATGCGATCAACAGGCTGATCGGCATGGAGGTTGTCCCATCTGTGGAGGACATCATGGAATTACGAACTGCAGAGAATGTGAGAAGACACATGCCTACGAAGCGGGCACGCGACCATATCCCGCTATATGCAAGCTGAATGCCGGATAAATGGATGCCGAAGGATGCATCACGAAGAGCGAAGGCCGCTGCAACGACGGAGCAAACCAGCAGTCAGCAGTTTTCAAGTGCGGCCCGGCCAGGATGCTTTCGCTACGAGAAGGACCAAGAGGGGAGCCAGCAGCCAGTCGTTCCCAGAAACAACCTAGATATAGGGGCTCCGCATGAAGCGGGAGCGCCCATGCAGAGGAATTTGAGCTGCGTCGACGCCGTATACTGCCAGTTACGCTCTACGGAGATGGGCTAAAGGTGGATACGTATGCGCTCCTAGATGAGGGATCCTCCGTCACAATGATCGATGACGAGCTGCGAAGGGTTCTTGGAGTGCAAGGAGAGTGGCGTCAGCCAAATATCCAATGGTTTGGAGGTAGGTCAACCAGAGAGCCTACCAAAGTGGTGAGTCTGAAGATAAGTGGAGTTGGAAAGCCCACTGGATATGTATTAAGGAACGTATAAGCCGTTTCGAGCCTGAATCTGCCGATGCAGACATTGAGTCGACGAGATGTCCAGGGCGTTCATAAGAATGCGCGTCGGGCCCAAAGGATACTCGAAGACACCATGGTGAGAGTGGGGCGTCGCTACCAGACACTATTACTCTGGAAGGACGACCACGTTGTGCTGCCACAGAGCTACGAGATGGCGTACAACGTCAAGAAGAAATTGATACGCAACAAGCCGTTGGCGCAGGAATATGATCGGATCATCAAGGATTATGTGTCTAAAGGATACGCGAGCAGGTCGCAGCCGGATGCGGTCACGGTAAGGAGCGACCGACTATGGTATTTGCCACATTTTGGTGTTGAAAACTCCAAAAGCCTGGCAAGATACGTCTTGTATTTGATGCTGCACCCAAAGTTGGAGGAACTTCGCTAAATTCGGCGCTGGCAAAGGGCCTCATCACTGTAAACCTTTGCCAGCTGTGCTCTTCCATTTCAGAGAGGGAGCAGTCGGAGTCTGCGTTGACATCAAGGAGATGTTTCACCAAGTACTGATCCGACCCGAGGACAGATGTTCCCAACGATTCCTCTGGAGAGATGGCGACGACGAGAGAGATCCGGATGCCTACAAGATGTAAGTAATGACGTGTTGAGCAGCATGCTCGCCGAACGCTGCGCATTACGCGAAGACTGTGAATGCCCTGAAGTTTCGGTATTCGGATCCGAAAGCAGTCAAGGCCATCACCGACTACCATTATGTCGATGACTATGTGGAATGCCTTGCTACAAAGAGAGAGGCTATCAGCGTATATACCCGAGTAAAGGAGATTCATGCGGATGCTAGATTCGAGGTATGTCATGATCAACGTGGAGTATTATCGATTGCCAAGCAGCGTCCTGAGTGGAGATCGAGACCCTACGAAGAGGGAATATTTGAGCCCGGTGATGTCGACGTTTGATCCCCTGGTATACCTGTATTGCCTAATGATTACAGCGAAGCTCTTGTTGAGAGAGATTTTGAGGCAGAAGATCCAGTGAGACTGGATCCACTACCGGAGGAGTTAGCCAATTCCCTTGCGACTAAGCGCAAAGGGTTGGACGCCGTGGGACAGTTCCGATGTCCTCGCCATTACTTTGGGAGTGAAGCAGTTCGGGCCATTGAGTTGTACGTCTTCTTTGATGCTAGTCAGCATTCGCGGCGGTAGCCTATGGGAGGTTCACATATGAGAACGACGACGTGCTGGTGAGTTTCGTATATATGTGCAAAGATGAAATGTGCCCCGATGAGAACGATCCCACGGCTGGAATTCCAGGCAGCAGTCCTTGGAACCAGGCTGATGAACACTGTCAAGGAGGAGCACAGTGTGGTGATCACAGACCTGGTGTAATGGACGGGCTTAAAGACGGTGCAGAGATGGATCGGCAGCACCCAGCGCCGCTAAAAGCAGTTTGTTGGCAACCGAGTGGCGGAGATTCTGGAGTTGTCGAAGGTTTCCCAATGGAGATGGGTGCTACAGCCGACAATGCGGCGGATGATACGACGCGGTCGCAGAGAGAAGTCGACCTTACCCAGGAATCAAGGAGGCTAAGAGGACCTGTATTTTTGAGGCAGCCTGCAGCCAGCTGGCCGGGGCCTGAGGAAGGAACTGAACGTGTTTCAGATTCCCCTGATGAAGAAGAGATGCCCAGTGAGTTTGCGATGAGTTAGTTGCTGCAAACGATTTTGTTATCCCGTTTCAGAGATTCTCAAGCTTCAATCGCCTGGTGAGAACCACAGAATAGGTCCTACGATTTGCGCGCTGGTATCGCAAACAGAGGAGCGATTTCGAGGAACACGGCCTGACTGCAGCGGAATGTAAGACCGCGGAGAACCTGTTGGTCAGACAGGCACAACTGGAGTCGTTCCCCGACGAGATAAGGTCGGCGGAAGCTGGAAGCGACATCCGCCGCCGATAATGGGACCCCATCCAGAAGACAGACTGGATGCGGGCCGATGGCCATTTAAATACACTGGAATGGACTACTTTGGGCCACTGTTGGTGACTGTGTCCCGCCACAAGGAGAAGCGTTGTTCACTTGCTTGACGACATGGGCGATTCATCTGGAGCTGGCGCATGACCTGTAGACGAATTCCTGCATAATTACGATCAGGAACTTCGTCTGTCGTAGAGGGCCAGTAGATAAATTGCGCAGCGATAACGGCAAGAACTTCATGGGAGCTGACAAGAAAGCCAGGGGCTTTGGTGACGTGTTCGAGATGGACAAGCTTCATAGTGAGTTTTCAAGCAGAAGCATTGTATGGGCTTTCAAGAAAGCAGTGGAGGATTGCTCGCCTGCTACGAGACAGTTTCTGGAGAAGGTGGGTCACGGAATACCTGCAAACGCTTGTGTGCCGTGAGAAATGGTGTCGAAGATGGAGCCCTACCATCAGGGTGATATGGTCTTCGTCTGCGATCCTACCTTTCCCCGACGAGAGAGGTGCAAGGGTATAGTGGAAGAGGTCTACAGCGGAGCTGATGCAGTCGTCAGGTGCGCGTGAACGACAACAGCCTATCTCGGACAATGATGCGACCCGCCTCTAAACTTGCAGTCTTGAGTGAAGCGGTTCTTCACGGTGTCGGGGATGTCGCGGATCGAACATTGTTATCGATAGGCTATTTAGTATTTTTTTAAGTGAACTAGAATTTGTGAACTAGTCCGAATGTGATAGAATTTGTTAGCCCGAATGTGTCCGTGCACGCTGTTTTTCTAAATATGAGTGGCTGGGAAAACTTAGGATTTGAGGATACACTACAGAATAGTCTATCCTTTCCTTTGGGATCCACGGTGTGGATTAGCAGTTGAAGGCAACTACTGAATCGAAGGTCAACTAATATTGTCTTTCCACACAGTCCATTCGTGCAAAACAGATGGGATTTTTCGCAGATGTAAAAATCCAATTTCCACAGAGCTCCATCTATGAATATCCTCCAGCCGATGACAAATATCGAACAGTGCGGAACTAAAATCAATAGGTTTCCAGCTATTTTGGCTGATAAGCAAAAGAAAAACATCAGATTTTATTTGCGCTACATTAAAATTAAAGAGGTAACGAGAAATTTGAAATTCTCCGATGATTTTTCTCTAACACAGAGCAAATGACAAGAGCGTGCATTGTGGTAAAGGCTCACAAGTTTTTTCAAAATAAAGTAGAAATAGGGGTTTTATATTATATAGTATAAAGTTTCTTGGGCCCACTTTGAAGTATGGCGCATAAGATAAATATAGCGAGCGAAACGGGTAAAAGTGTTGCCAGATCAAGAAACGAATGCGCTGTGATTTCGCAGCGAAATAATTGAATTTTTATATTTCGAATGTTAGATGGGGGGCAATTCAAAAAATAAAAACATTGCTCGCATGGACGCTTTTATTGTCCACAGGAAAAGGTTTATTTAATTAAAACCGTAATGATAAGAGTTATTATATGGGATTTAATTCACAAACGACATTTAAAATAAGGAAAAAAACTATATAGTGGCGAATACATCAATAAATAGTATACCAATATCGAATCCGTTCATGTTCATTATAATTAAACTATAAAGTTTTTATGTTAATTGTAATTTAATTTTATAAAGTTTGTTTACATAAAACAGCTGTGAATACGTGTCATTATGACCCCATTTTACGCGTTTTCCTTTTTTTCTTTAAACTATTTGGTCACACTTGGTTCCCAAGCGAAATATACAGGGGTGCCACAGAAACCACTTCCCTGCAAAAAAATAATTCCGCTGTGCCAAAGCACTTCCACAAAAATATTTGTATTGAAAACACTTAACGTGACGTTAATAATGCTATCACCTCGATAGATGTGCTGGACAGTCGACAGGCAGAGACTAAAGCTGTCGAGCAACTGTTATTTATTTTTGCGTCAACATTTTAACATTTGAATCTAAATTAATTAACAAAATTATTTAAACGACATTATAAAATAACCCAAAACCTACAATTTTACAATAGTTTAAATAAAATGTTTCCTTATCAAATACATGCGTGATTTCATCTGGCAACATGGCAACCCTGCCGGACAATATCGAATGGTTTGTGAAAAAAACTAAAAACACAAAACTTATGTAATGTTGTATGGCACCTAGAAATTGGTTTAGCGGAAATGCCTTTTTGTGGATATCAAAACAACTGTGCATGGCCCCCCTGTTAGATCGGAAAGCCAATTTATCTTATGTCAGTACCTTGCTTTAAAGAAATGTGAAACTTCAATTCCCACAGAGCGCCATCCACCATCCGATAAAAGCTGATCGATAATATATTGCTCATCATTGGTGAATTTCGGTGGAACGATGATAATTAGTGGAAAATGAGATTGACGTTTACATAGCACATCTACCGTTGGAAATAGTACTCAGATCAAAAAAATTTGGATGACCAATTGTATGATTCCACTACTTTCGGGTGTTAATATTATTATACATACATATATGTATAACAAAAAATTGTTAAACTAAAAGAAGTAAATATATGATCCAACAACAAAAAGATAGCTGGGCAAAATACGGGAAAATATAGAATATTCAAGAAATTTCGATACTAAACCGTAAGTCAGTTTTCATTGCTTTTCGTTTTTTTTTTTTTAATTAGACTGCTATAAAAAGGCAAACAATAACGAAAGTTGTTATTCGGAATACATAACTTGTTAGCAGTGATGGTATTAGGTACCTTTCCATTTAGTAGTAAGTATTCAGCATTGATGTTCTAGTCCATTGTTTCAAGATGATAGTAAATTAGGATAAGGGAAGTCAGGATTAAGTAAATGGAGAGACTCTGTAACTCTGGATATGGACGAACGAGATATCTCATTGTGAGAATTGAACAAAACTAAATAAAATCGTAATAAATATAACCAAATATACGATAACAATCTAGGCATTTTTGGAGCCCTTGCTGAGAACTCTTTCATATATGGATATTAAAACCCTTTTATTCATTTTGTAACCTAGCAATAAAAAAGATTTGAAAATGACCACAAAAACATATAATTTTAGTCAATTTAGTGAAGCAAGAATCTCGTTACCGATTTAATATGCTTTTCCAATCCACCAACCGTTGAACGGACGGTCTATAATGAATAATGAATAATACCTATAGTTAGGCAATTGTTTTTTGGTAGAACTCGTAGTGCAAGTTATTGACATTTACATTTGAGGGTTCAATACAAAAAAAGTTAGCAAAGATGGTAAGGAACAATTTTAATAATTAAGGTGCCAATGCTGCTTGTCCAATAAAATTCGTCGGTGGTTTCCGGTATATTCCTTCTCCAAAATGTTCAGAATTCTATAATTTAACTCACATTTCTGCTTTATTTTTCAATGGGTTACGTGGATGGTGTAATCGGAGTGTCACATCTGCCACAAATAGCAACTGCCTTAAACGTATGGACCTTATGGGAAGACAGTATTTGTTCTCAAACAAATTAGATGGATTTTTTAAAGCTATTGTGGTTTTTTTTTGCCAGGTCACAGCTGTTCAATTAGTTATTTTCGGATGGTGGATGGCATGTAGTTTGACATTTTGCACAATGCCCAACTTAACTTATTGACTGTGTGGGAAGGTGGTATTTGGTGTGTATTGGACGATTTTGTTCCATTTACCTTGCGCTTAACAGCACAGTTTTCTTGTCGTGATCGCTTTAACATATATTAGTCCTCCTTTACAAGTTTTGTTTTATTTTAATAGTCGGTATTACTCTAAAATATCGTGTTTATTTTGCTTAAA
Organism: Drosophila burlai; assembly: GCA_008042655.1. Lineage (NCBI taxonomy): Eukaryota > Metazoa > Arthropoda > Insecta > Diptera > Drosophilidae > Drosophila > Drosophila burlai. The sequence goes on along the minus strand of VNJT01016721.1, from coordinate 6,929 downwards.
AATATACCAAATAAGCATTGAATTAATGCAGCATATAAAACTCTACACACGGCCAATTTAACCGCCATATGTATATACATCAGTTACATATGTATGTGCCAGAGTAGATGCTGATAAATTACTCATACGATAATGTTTACTCTGTGAGTAATATTAAAACAATACGAATGTATATTATTGTGCTGTTTCAACTTCCAACTGTTTTATTTAGTCTTTAAAAGCATAATAGATGTTGGTTAAGAACACAAATGCTTGGAAATAAAAAAAAGCCAGCCACACAATTTCCTAAACCAGCCGGGGTATTCAAATTAGTTCTGTGTTTTTTTTATATTTCTTGCGTATTTATTTATTAGTGTCCATTTGTAATTGTGTGTATCTATGTAAATATATATATATGTATATATATTGAAACAAACAGATATCTATTCAAAATAATAAACAACCAACAAACGTAAAATAGCAGTGGAATTTTCTCTAAAAAGGGTATGTTTGCAAACTGATTTGCGACTGCAACCTGTTTTTACGTGTCTAAATACATATGTACGTGTGTTTGCATGTGTTTCTATGCACCTACGAATTCAACAAGTTTTTTTTTTTTTTTTTTTTTTGGAAAAGACGTGTTTTGTATTTGAATTCATGTTCACCCTATGTTCATCTGTTTTTATTATTGTAACTTGAGAATCTTGGCTGCGCGCATTTGGTCATATTGTTAATCATAGTAATGACGAACAGGAATATAATCTTAAATCAACCATGTACGCGATAAAAACATGTACACCTCAATTCTACCCATACATGTATGTATGAAGATACATACATATGTTCATATCTATATATTTGTGATTAGAAAAGTTTTATAAAATAAAAGCTGAGATACATATATGTATGTACATATATACATATACATATGTAAGTACATATGTCTTTAAAAAATAAACTTAGTAACCAAAGTGAACAGTGCTTATCAAATTATTAGGAGTGTATTGCAGTGTTCAAAAATGTACACAAAATTGTGATTACAGTATTCAATTATGTTAAAATAATGTATTACAAATACAATGTAAAAACAAGAAACGAAACTAACTTCGGCATGCCGAAGTTTATACACCCTTAGAGCATTTTATTTTAATCAAATTTTATCAAATGAAAATAAAAACTAACAGAAATTATACAAACTATTTAAACATATCATAAAAAACGTTTTAATTTAATTAATCTTTAGATAAATTTCTTAAATTTTCCTATTGCAGCTTAATGATATAGTAGTCAGATTTTGATAAAATTAAAACCGAATTTCTAGAATAATACAAAATGGGTATGTCTCAAATTATATGCAAATATGTTGAAAACTGGCTAGGTTATAGACTTTTTTTTTCCAAAAAATGTCCTATCAATCCTATGGAGCTTTATGATATAGTAGTCCGATTTTGATTAAATTGAAAAAGTAATTCTATTCTATATTATATTTTTGCTTCAAAATTTACCGATCGTTCATACGGCAGCTACATATATGATATAGTCGTCCGATCCGGCCCGTTCCGACATAGTAGTGAGAGCATATTGAAGACTATCTGCATAGTTTTATTCAGATAGCTTCAAAACTGAGGGACTAGTTTGCTTGAAAACAGACGAACGGACAGACAGGCGGACATTGCTAGATCGACTCGGCTGTTGATGCTGATCAAGAATATATATATACTTTATAGGGTCGCAAATAAAATCTCCTTCACTGCGTTGTAAACTTCTTATTAAAGTTATAATACTCTGCAAGGCATAAAAACAACGAAAAACAAGTTCACAGCTTATTTTAACCAGATACCAACTTCAAAGTACATATCGGACTTTTTTTTTTTAATCATGGACGTTGATGCACTAAGGTCAGTACATTCAAGTGGCCCGTATGACACCAAGCACGTGCTTGTTTGTGTTAGGTGTTATTGGGTGCGAAAGATGAAAATATGTATAGGAAAGGAATATGAGAAAGTGGCTACTGGCGTGCTGCCAGATTGTTTGCCTGCATGCGTACTAAGTGGGTTAGTATTAAGGTTTTTAGTTAGGGAAGGCTATCTACGTTTGAGGCATTATGTACAAATCGTTATTATTTGCACAAAGGACTCTAAAGGGTTCATGCAATTCAAAAGACGTTCTACAATACTAAGGGAATATAGCATCTAGTATTTCTACTCTGTCAACAAGTCAGCACTTTCCACGTCACCGTGGATTAGGTTATAAATGAAGGTAATGTCAAACATGGTTTTATGGTTAGATGAAGATGGTAAGTTAATTATGAGGAGGCTACTAGAATACGAGGGTAATTCTGGTTGCATCCCAGCTTAGACATCGTAAAGCGAAAAGTAAAAAGTTCTTTTGAACCTACTGAATGCGTTTACTGTAAACCGCATACTGAAGAAATATATAGGGATTTTGTAACATAGGGGTCAGTGAATTCTTTCGACCACCGTTTAATGAATCCAAGCACACCTCTGGCTTTATTCACCATGCATGAAATATAATCGATAAAGTGAAGTTTAGGATCCAGTCGGACACCCAAATCATCGACTATTGTAATTCTTTCCAAAGAGCAGCAGTTCAGCGTGTAAGTCGCAAGCTTGGGAGTGACACGACAGAATGTTATTGGCTTACATTTATAGCCGTTTAAGTTTAATAGGTTTATGCGGCACCGTGTTTGATAATTATTAAGATCTGTTTGTAAATCAGACTGGCAAGAAGCGTCCTTATATTGCACCCATAGTTTGACGTTGTCTGCATACATAAGTACTCTGGAGTTAGTCAAAACTTTGGGCAGGTCGTTAATAAATAATGTAAACACCAGGGGACCCAGCTAAATGTATGGTGCTCTGAGGGGTCAATATTTGAGACCCCCCAGGGGACAAATCGGATATCACCGGGGGAACGGTCATTCCCTCAACACATTCGGATACCGAATCTTTTTTACCACTCGATCTCAGAACTCTTTGTCTTAATTCTGAGGTCGAAGGCTGTGTCGAGAGAGGTTGCAGTTGGGAGTCCGCCCCTGGTTGTTGAGATCCGCCTACATGCTGCAGACCAGTTGCGGTTTTTTTGCGCCTAGGAGACTCATTTAATAGTTTAAGGGAAGGTTCTTTTATATTTGGCCGAAATAAGAGCAAACTTTGAGAATTTGTTGTGGGAAAAAGAAAAGACTCACAAAGTCGTGCTTTGGAACATTAATGTATTATTAATGAATATAAATTATATTTTTTTCAATATTCAAAACGTACCATTTTAACCCTTTTTGGAATGGAATTGACCATCTTTTGAGTTACTTCTCGGCTTATTTTTGCACACTCCTTGACCAAAACCTCTTTTAAGTCCGTTTTATTTGATATCTTCGGTTTTTGTTTGTTTGTGTCCAACATTTTCCACAAATATTCTATTACGTTCATGTCAGGATGTCACGTTATGACGTTCGGGCAACTCCAGTAAAGTAGATTTGTACAATGTCTGACTTGTATTTTGGATCATTGTCCTGGTAGAAGCTGAAATCTTCCCTAATCCCCATTTTCTCTTCGCTTTGGAGAAAATTTTTCACAAAATCGGGAGGTAGTGAGTTTTTCCATTGTAGCTCCAAAAAAATCGATATTTTCAACACCTGCTGCCGACGCACAGGCACATACCATTGCTTCCTCCGCTGTGTTTATCTGTAGCTTTCAAGTTCTTGGTCTGCAAATCGGTATTCGGGTTTCGCCGCACGTAGGATGCACCGTCAGAGGTAAAAATATTACATTGGGTCTCATCCGATAATAAAATTGTATTCCAGAAGGAAGAATCCTTTTCCAATTTCTTTTCTGAGAAAATTTTGCGGCTAATGAATGGCTTCTTTCGAGCTATTCTTCTATTGAAGTCATGCTCTCGGAGCACACGCCGAATTGTTTTCGGGTGGTAAGACTTGCCCAACTTGACCTCATTGGCCTCATGGCAATTTTCGGTGCCTGTAATTAGTTATTTTTCCGAATTTTTCGGAACATCCTTTTCTCACGAAAAAGAGGTATATTATGCTTTGGTCAGTGGAATCACATAGACCAACCATCTCTGTATTTTTTTGCTCCTCGAATTTCCTGTATTAACATTTTTTACAACGAGTTCTCGTTGTTCAATTGTGGTGAGAGGTTCCATTTTGCTAACTTAATTTTTGGCGCACTAAATTCTCAGAAAATTTAAAAAGATTAACCTTTAACCAACTCCAAATATTTTTTATACCCTAGCAGGGTATTATAATTTTAGTCAGAAGTTTGCAACGCAATGAAGGAGACATTTCCGACCCTATACCTATACTTTATACTTGATCAGCATCAACAGCCGAATCGAACTAGCCATGTTCGTCTGTCCGTCTGTCTGTCTGCCCGTCTGTCTGTCCGTCCGTTTTTACGCAAACTAGTCCCTCAGTTTTGAAGCTGAATGAAAAGTTCTGAATGAAACTTTGCAGATAGTCTTCTATATGCTCTCACTACTATATATGTCGGAACGGGCCGGATCGGACTACTATATCATATAGCTGCCATAGGAACAATCGAAAATTTTTGAGAAAAAAAATTTGAAGTATCCAATTTTCAATATGTTTTCATATAATTTGAGACATGGCCACTTTGTATTATTCCAGAATTTCGGCTTTAATTTTATTCAAATCGGACCACTATATCATATATGTAGCTGCCATAAGAATATATATGGGCAATTCCACGAGAAGGTCAACCGCAGCAATAACAGAAAATATGCTCTAAAATTAATATTTTTAACATAGTAACATTAAAAAATGTTCCAATTGATCAAATTTGAAGTCCTTTAACATATTCTAAAACAAATTTCGAAATATTCGAATGCATACTCGCGCAAATGCGATTTTTCATCATTTTTGATGAAAAACACCATAAATAAGATCATCTTGTGTTTCGTTAAAAAATTCCAAAGCAGAGGAATTTTGCTTGGACTTTGGCATTCTATCATCACTGGGAGATTGCAAAGAGTCAAAAGTGACCACATTTATACTTTTCTGATTTACTTAAATAGTGAAAAAGCATAATGAAAAGTACGATGGAAAAACATGTCCCGTGCGACATCGATACAAAGTTAATTTAAAAAAAAAGTAAACGATCTTTTTGCTTTAAGACTAAAACAATATTAAGATAAATGATGGCACAACATTTAAAAATTAGACTTATTAAAATATTCCTTTAGGTTTCGCTAAACTTTGACTTTAAACGGTAGGCCGACAAAACGACTTCCATTTTTTGTCCCGTGCGACATCGGTAGTTTTTTGCAATTATCTTGAAAATGAAAAGTTGACCGAACTCAACTTTTTCACCAATAATAGAGCTATGGAATTTTAATAATTTAAACATACTCGCCAAATTTGAGTTGCTTTAATTGTATATTTTTTTTGCTTTAAAAGCGTAAAAGTTTCCCGTGCGACATCATGGAATTGCCCATATATATCGATTCCTTTAGTTTGTTCGCAACATTTTCCGCTCGAAACATTTTTCGCTCGCAACATTTACCTTATGTCAGTACCCGAGAAAGCGGAACGTCTGAACATTTTTCTTCTTCTTCTACTTACTGCAAGGGTATTTAAACTTCGGCATTCCGAAGTTAGCTTCCTTTCTTGTTTGAAATTATAATATATAATTTCTTGTTCATTGGAATTACTTTAATCGCACCTTCAGTTTCCCCAAGCTGTTGTGTCGTGTTTTGAAAAATTACATTAGACAATAAAGATGATAAAAGATTCACCTGTGATCATGGAGTTTCAACTCTAGCAAGAGGACATTATAAAATAATAGAAAATGAAATTAAAAGTGAAATGTTAACTTTGGATGCTTAAGCAAAGGTTTGGCGCAGCCAAATGGAGAGCTCTAAAAGTAGTGATAGTAAAAAGGCTATCCTAAAAAGAAAGTTGGATGAAAATGAAAGTGCGATTACCAATAAAAAAAAATGTAATAGAGCATTTATGCACAGAAATTAAGAGAAGGCTGAAAAAAAATTACAATAAATAAAAAAATAAATAATAAATAAATAAATTGACAAATAAATGAATACTTACAAATTTTTTTAGTTTGTAATATAATAATTTATTGAAAAATTTGTAGGTCTAAGATAATAAAACTAAAAATAAATATAATGTACAGTGGGGAGCAAAAGTGATTCCACGATCAACATTTTCATGTTTGAGCGCACATAAAAGTTAAACGAATAAAGTAAATGAGGTAAACTTTTTTTTCATTGAACACCTTGTTTATTTTCTACAATTAGGCATATAAAGCAATATTCAAACAGAAGAAATCGAATTGTTATAATTCAAAAACGAAAACTAGTGGCATGTACTCAGTTTTGCACCATTTAAAAAAAAAACAAAATAAATTCATTATTAATATTTTGTTCAGGGACCCATATTTTCTATGACATTTTTCATACGTCATGGCTTACTCTTAACTTATTTTTCTATAATTCCTTTCGGAATATTATTCCACTCTAATTCAAGATGCCCCCAAAGATCGTCCCAGTTGGATGGGGCTGATTGATACTGTCCGAGCCGTCTCTTTATGATTGACAATCGGTTTTCAATCGAATTGAGGTCGGGACTCTGCGCTGAACACTCCATCATCTTAAAATGTTGGTTTCCGATCCATTCTTTAACAATTTTCGCATTGAGCTTGGGAAACCCATCTTGCAGAATAGATATTTCCTGCTCTGGGTACGCACACTGCTCGCAGAATTTGGGAAGATGGGTTTCAAAATGCTCAAATAGTCCTCCTTTCGCATAATCCCGTCAATTTTGAGCAACGGTCCAACGTGCGAATACGAAAAAAACCCCCCATGCCATTGTGTTGCCGCCTCCATGTTTCACTGTTTGCTTTAAATAATGGTTTTGAAGCTTGTCATCAGGTCTATGCAAA
>VNJT01016719.1:0-20940 GCA_008042655.1 Drosophila burlai | reverse complement strand
TAACAGAGTAGCCAAATTGCTCCCAGACCGAGTCATCCTATTCCTAGTCCTGATCTTCAATGCCTCTTTGAGGTTGAGTTACTTCCCTAAAATGTGGAAGGTGGCCAATGTGGTGATGATCCATAAAAAAGGGAAGCCGAGCAGTAGCCTAGATAGCTATAGGCCAATTAGCTTACTTTCTGCTTTTGGCAAGATCCTGGAGCGTTGTATCCTTGACAGGTTAATGATATCTCCTGGCGTCTCAAGAGCGATTCCTAATCACCAGTTTGGTTTTAGGAGAAGACACGGTACTCCAGAACAGCTTCACCGAGTCGCCAGCTTCATTATGGAAGGATTTCAGAGGAAGCGCTATACTGTTGCGGCTTTTCTTGATGTGCAACAGGCTTTTGACAGAGTATGGCATCTTGGTCTTCTCTCTAAGCTAAAAGGACTGCTACATCATCAACTTTACGACCTGCTTAAAAGCTTCCTATTTGACAGAACCTTTCAGGTAGTTCAGGATGGTGTTTCGTCTTCGACTAGAACTATTTTAGCAGGAGTTCCTCAAGGGAGTGTTTTGGCGCTTACGCTCTATTAGCCTGTTTACACATGATGCTCCTCTGCGAGCTCGAAGGCGAAGCAATGGCATGTGCATTGCTACCTATGCTGATGGCACAGCAATGCTAGCATTTCTGGAGCAGACTGGTACATCCGGAACCGAGACATTCATCGCCATCTTAAAGTTCCTTTCATTGGGGATTACATAAACGAGGCGGCAAGAAGACACTGGGAAAGGCTTCTGACTCACCCGAATCCTCTGGCAAGGGACACTACTATACCACTTCCAAGAAGAAGACTCAAGAGGACCACTCTAGCTCAGCTGGCTCGTCGGAGGATACCGTAAGCACTTCCCAATTTCTATACCTGTACGCTTTTCACTATAACACCTTTCATCCCATAACCCCTTTATTCCATTCTCTGGGCAGCTGTTAGCCTGAAAATACTTAAAACTTAGTCATGTTTAACACCAGAACCACTGCAGACAAATTGTTTTTTAATAATAGTTGTAGTGAATTAGCGTCAACAGCCGCTTTAAAAAGCCTCTCAAAAAAAAAAAAACTGTTTGGACTACTCCAGTATAATATATATATAGTATTTCATCCACTTTTTAAAATTTCTCAACTGCGTTAAACTCTCATAAGTGGAGGTGACACGGAAAAATTATAATTTTGCTGCAGTCTGAACTAAATTTAATGTTCGGACCACTGCTGAAGAGCGGCAGCGAAAAGGATACGGAACGGGCATGTACTTATCTTTAGCGAAAAAATCAACGGAACTGCTGGCAGATGGGCGGAAGTATATCCAAATCCGGCTCGAAGGACCAATGTTTGTAGGGGGACGTCCTTCCGCTAAAGATCCTTGCTTGTTGGAGAAATTCCCACAGGCGAAAATTGTAGACGGCCGACTCCGGGGTTCAAATTTAACTCGAGCTCGCGGAGTGGGAGCATCAGAGCAAGGTGATCGCATAAGCTCCAGAAGGCCGAGCAGCGGCTGATGAATGCCGCGGAGCGTCCGAAGATTAAATCGGAGCGGAGAGCGGGCGAACTTGCCCATGAAGGGTGCCGAGGAGCGACGTAAGAGTGGCGAGACACGTCGAAGATTGCAGAAGTGCGGGGAGCGGGCGTGGACTCGATGGACAGTGCGCGGAGGCCCGAAAAAAACGGGAGCGCAAGAGCGGCCGATTTTTCGGAAGCTCGGTGGGCCGCGGGGGACAGTGTACCCCTGCGTAAACAGAGTTTATTAGTTCAATATTTTAAAAGTTGAAATATCCCTAGCATAAGAAAATTTGATTTTTTCCACCTTAATTTTTGTTTTTTCAGCTCTTGTTTTGCGTTGGATAAGGCAAATATCTGTTTCGTAGGTGGTATTACTATAAGAGCTTTCGGCGATGCAGGCTGCTTGTCAAAAGCCGGTAGTCCGGGCCTGAAATTCTGAGCAGATAAATTTAAGGGGCTTTGAGGGGTCAATATTTGAGACCCCCCAGGGCACATAAAAGATATCACCGGGGGCACTTTCACTCCCACAACACAGTCGGATACCGAATCTTTCTTACCACTCGATCTCAAAACTCTTTGACATGATTCTGAGGTCGAAGGCTGTGTCGAGGGAGGCTGCTGTTCGGAGTCCGTCGCTGGTGGTTGGGATCCACCTAGATGCTGCAGACCAGTTGCTGTTTTTTGCGCATAGGAGTCTCATTTAACAGCTTAAGGCAATTAAATTGAGTATCCAGCGCCAAGAACATATCATGAGTTTTACGTTCTTAAAATCGCCCTTGGTGTGCCACATAAAAGACTTCATCTCACGTGACAGGCCTCGCAGCAGTAACGCAGACCTATGTTTCTTCTTACATCGTCCACCGTCCGAGCCACAACACCAATGCACTTGGCATGATGACAAGATCATTTCCGGAAAACCGTAGAGGTGTTAACAACGAAAACAATTGCAGAAATTGTAGGGACTTACCACTGTACCTTAACGAAGGGAGAGATAAGAAAAGAGCTGTTCCACCGATAAAGCGGGAGAACGAGAGAGCGGGTAAGAGGGTCAGCGTGAGAGCAAGCTTAACGTTTATCTTGCGCGATAGCGCAAACAACTGCTAAACGCACAAGGCACAAAGGAGAATGCAAAAAAATACAAAACAATCACCGGCAGCAGATTTAAATAAACCCCTGGTTGTTTTAATGCAAGAAAAAACACGCCCGTTCACTTGGAAGTTCAAGTTGTGAAAGAGACTCATTTAATAGGTTAAGGCTATTAAATTGACTATCTAACGCTTATATCATGAGCTTCGACCGATCTTCGCCTGCTCGTCGAATCAACCGAAGCATTATTGCGCATCACGCACTCTTGGAACCCAAACGAAAGGTTATTTGCAGCAAAACATACCAAGAACACCCGGGTGTCTGACCGGTGCACTTATTGTTTCTGTGGCTCGTTGCAGTCCTCTAAAGTAGGTTCAAATAGAAGATCATTTAATTAACTCCGATATGTTGCATAGCTTTTATGAATCGTGTCCATAACAAAGGTAAAAACGCAAAAGAGTGGAGAAAACCATTTTTAAGTTTTTGACGCTCCTATATTTTTTATTGTACACGTCGAGTACATGCTTGCGTTTTAATTGGATAAAAAATCGTTCAAAGTATATCCTACGAATAATAAACAATTTTTTATATACAAAAAAATTTTGGCTAACATGTACATATATCCCTCTTTAAATAACTTTAAAAAGGTTTAGTTGTGTACTTAGAAATTCTGCCAAGGTTTAATAATAGCCAACCACATTTTTTTAATCAGTTTGTGACGTTCAGTCGTGCCTCGGGTAGTCAGGGCCGGCCAGGGTCATCCAGGAAATTAATTTGTTTCAGGATAGTGGTTCTAGTGAGGAATTCCCGACCCGAGTCAGTGATAACGCGGAGAGTTTCTACCTTAATTAGGCTTATACAGAGTCTTTATTTATTCAAATCTTTACACGTAATGGAATAGCTGCGGGGTGGTTCAATCGATACGGTTGGCGTAGGGCTTCCCGCGTCTGATGTCCTATGTCCGTGGGTGGGGCTTCTCGCGTATGGGGCCTCCGGCCGTAAACGGACTCCTCGCGTCGGATGACTTGGGTGGAGTGAAGTGCCTGGGAATACGTGAAAGTGATGGTGCGGACCCGGAAGTGGGAAAGTGGGACCCGGAAAGGGGGGTGATATGGGTAGGTAACGGACCCTCAAGTCAGCGATATGAAGGAGCGGTGTAGGAGAGTGGTTGGTGTTATTGGACCCTAAAGTCAGCAGAGAAGGTTGTTGTTGTTGGACCCTGAAGTCAGCAGTGAAGGTTGTTGTTGTGGGACCCTGAAGTCAGCAGAGAAGGTTGTTGTTGTGGGACCCAGAAGTCATCAATAAGACGGATGTGGTTGTTGTTACTGGACCCTTAAGTCGGCAGAGGCAGGATAGGTGGTTAGGGAGGTGAGCACTTACTATCCTGGTCGACTATATTTACCGAGTGTAGGTCCTGCTGTAGAGCTGGCTGGTCGCTGGTGGCTGATGACTTCCATCCGTTCGCTGTCGACCACTGAAATGAGTTCTCTGAGGCCAGCCGCCCGCTTTATATAGGGCTTGGCTGGGTTTAGTGTGCCGCTTGGGCTGTCGATTTGCCCGACTTAGTGTGGCCGGGGTTCGGGTTTAGAGTGATCCTTGGCTTGTTTGGGCGCGTACTCTGTTTGAATTTGAACTGGTGATGGTTGCTATTATTATAATTGTGCACGCGTCGCAAGTTTTTGCGCAACTCAGAGTTCCCCGAATTTTTAAAAGAATCATTTATAGAAAAAAGGATCTAAGTGTCATATTACTAATTATTTCAGTCTAGTATTTAGTAACATATTAATTCGTATTTATTACTAATAAATATACCGACAAATATAGTATTTACGGTAAAAAATCCGCAAGCGTTCAAATTATAATTTGTTATATTTTTTATACTAGGTACAAACTCGTACGTCCGATCTGTTTTAATTTTTAACATTAATTTATTTATTTCTTGTCATTTATTAAATTAGCTCGATACATTTCTTAATTATTCGTTATTTCGATATAAGTATATTCTAACTATGGCTCGAACGTACTCCCCCCCTTGGAAGCTCCTTCCAAGTAATAATGAACGTTCCGTTCTTGGACTCTAGACTTAGTCTTCAGCGTGACTACACGAACTGCACCATCAGGACCTGGGTGCAGCTCCATCACTCTTCTCAATAACGATTGTACGGCGCCAGAATGAGTTGTGGATTAACAAAATTCGTTCCCAATGATTGGTAATAGACAGTTTAACCAAATCTTCATCAAATGGTTAGATTAGCGCATACAATGGACGGCCCACTAAGAAGTGGCCCCCAGGCCAGGGCTTCCAAATCATTTGGATCCGATGATAATGGATGCAACGGCCTGGAATTCATCACGGCCTCCACCTGGGTTCTAGCAGTCAAAAGATCCTAGTAGTTGAGTGCCACGCTATTTGTGTATTTGATCAGCAATTGCTTAGCGATCTTCACAGCACTTCCCCAAAGCCCTCCAAAATGGGGCGACCGTGGGGGAATGAAGTTAAGTTGTACTCCTCGTTGGCTGCATTCATCTGCAATCAGCCCTTTATCTGCAGCGTTGAAGGGTTGCTTTAGCTCACGACAAGCCCCTACAGTTTGTGGCGTTGTCACAAATTAGGTCTGAGCTCAATCCACGTCCGCCGAGGAAACGCTTTAGTGCAGCTATGAAGGCGTCGGTACTTAATTTCGAGACGATCTCCAGATGGTGGCATGCCTTTGTCAGAAAGCGTACAAAAACGCAAAAAACAGATCGGTCAAGCACGCTTGATCGGGTAGATCCGGCCTCTCACACAACTCTCTGGCAGTGCTCCCATTAGCTGACTGCCCAATATTGGTCGCAGCCGGAAAAATACGATGCAGCTTCGCACCGTCTTTCGTGCCAGTTTAATTAATGATCCAATGCAATTAATGATCCAATTTTTCTGCCCTTGCATGTAAATTTTTTCGATGTGTGTACTCAATTAGTGTATTAACCACTACATGGTTACTTGGCATAAAAATGTGATGCTTGGTATCAAATGACAGTGCTGTGTTTACTAACCGCCCACCTACTCTTATGGTAGGTTGGTAATAGTAGTGAGGCCCTTGTCTAGAGCCTCCGATTAGAGGTGGGCTCCTTTTTGATCCTTTCCCTCTGTTGTCCTGTTGTGGTCGTAGTTGTACTTTAGTACCATCCTGAGTCGCTAAGAAAGCCTAGGATTTCTCACTGGTAAGCACCGAAGTGGCGTAGTCTGGCGTCATTTAGGGCTGGACAGAGACAGAGAAAGTGCTCTGGTGTCTCATGTTCTGTGATTATGGCAGTCCCACGTTCATTGCGTGCGTTCCGATCGCCTGATGTCTGATATCCCGTTTACTATTGGATAGCAGTTCGGCCAACATTTCAAGATCTCTTATGTTCACTCTTTCTTGACCATTCCTTGTTGGCTGTCAGTTTGAAATGATCATGGATCTTAGTCTGGACCGAGTTTAATGAGATCGGTATCAGTCTGTCAGTGCCTTGCCCTTGGGAGCCTGCTCGGGCTAATTCGTCGGTCAAAAATTATTTCATTAACTTTAATTTTTTATTAAAAAAAAAAAAATTATTTTTTAATTTAACAAAATTTTTGTTTTGTTTTTTTTTTCTTATTTATTTTTAACTATAAAAAATGTATCAGATTCTGATAATTACCTTCCTTTACATAGTCCAAAAGCAGCATGCCATTCTGAAAAGAGGTCGTTCCTGGACCACTGACATGATTTCTGCAATATGAAAACTATTAAAGGGGCCTTCCACTTACGATTTTTTTATTTTCGATTTATTTTTTTTATTTTTTTTTTTTAAATACTAGAGGATCTGAGGAATACGTCATATAAAGGGTTTTGTAAAATTCGCATTCCTTCATGGGTAAACGAAGCCCGAAAGATTGCCAGCTCCATACGTTTCGACCAATTTTCCTATCTTTAAACGCGTTTTCCCGAGTGTTTTTCAAAAGTTTTGGCACGATTTTGACGAAACCATAGAAGATATCCTAGATATGTAAAGCATTACTTATTCACAAAACATCTCGCTAGGTCTAGACACAAGCTTATTTCCAAAAAATTTTTTTTTAATTTTTTACAGTCATTTTTAGATTGAAAAACATGGTCAAAAAATTAAACTTTTTTTGAAATCGCTGCCATTTTGTGAAATTTGCAAATATTAAAAAAAGCTCTAGCTTAGGTCTACTAATCTAATCGACGTTCTTAAAATTAAGTTTAAAAAATATTTTTGGTGTTTGTATGTTCTGAAGCTGAGATTTCTTGCCAGCCGTTTGACTCTGTCGCGCCGGCAGTGGTTTATTCAACAAATTTTATGGCAAATTTTATGATAAATTCATGTGGTTTTTTTTTCAAGTTCAAGCACTAATTAATCAAATAAAAAAAATTTTGTTCGGTCATTTAAAGCTTACTACATTCAATCACCATTCAACACTTATCACAGGTCACAAAACGTTTTTTTTTCTTTTACCCACTACCTGACTTCTTGTAAAAACAAAAAAATAAAATCTACGAAAATGTTAAAAGTTATACTTTTGCAAAGAACGGAATTACCAGGAAAAACGCTGAAAATGGTTATTATGATTGCAGCAAAAACATATGCTCACTTAGAAAGCACACAGCTGATCAAATATATCGATTAAAACACCAAAAATTGTATTTTTGTGCTAATTAAATATTTAGTTATCGGCGGGAATTCAAATATTGGAACATTTCAACAAAAAATTTTGTTGATTTCCTTTCGCCTGATCGGCCAAATCACCCACTGTGCTCTTCTACCTATTACTTGTACTTTCGGCAAGGCTATTAAGGGGTTATATACCTTTTTTTTCAAAAAACGAAATTACTGAATCCAAAAGTACAACTCCTAAAGAACATTTTCCCAAATTTTCATAAAGATCCGAACAATAGTTCCATAGGAAAACAGCTTTTTGTGTCACAGTTTGGCACACTCAACACACTCAACCTCGAACTTTAAATGCGATTATCTCGAAATCGTTTTTTTACAAAAGTGCCTTTGCGGTGACTACGATTCCGCAAGAACCATTTGATCGATCTGCTTCATTTTTTTTTAATTGTTCGTAATGAATGTGCGGAGTTCGTGAACGATTCACTTTTCATGAAAAAATTTTAATTTTTCAGATCAGAATTTTTTAATAAAATTTTTAGAGCTAGAAAAATTAATTTTTTAAAAATATCGTTACTGTTTACAGAAATCACCATATATTCTTTAAAGTATTTGTTCACGAACTAGAAACAACTTTATACTAATGAAATTTGTTCTGTTTTTTAATCTCATTTGACCTGCTGACCTTCAATCGTAGTCACCGCGAGTCGCTTAAAAAAAAATGGTTTTGGTAGAATTGCCATAACTCCGTGAATTATTTATATTTTTTCAAGAACAATAGCTTGCTTTTTTCTTCAAAATATGTACAATCAATAAATAATAACATGTGTGTAGTAAAATGACTGCTACATATTTAAAAAAAAATCCAAAGTTTCCTAATTTTTTCCGCTGAAAAAGATATATAACCCCTTAAGGGACTTCTTACATTCTGCCACTGGCCGTGAGTTAGTTCTCACAGCCGCTAGGAATTTTATAGCCGAGTCTATCAGAGTCTATCCGGACTTTGATGTCGCTAAAACTCCACCGTATCGAAAGCCTGTTTGCTTCCGTTATGGCAAGTACCTCAGCCTGAAAGAACGTCGCTGAGTCTGAGAGAGTGAAGGATTCCTCGATCCCCCATTGCTCAGCGTAGATCCCAGCCCCCACGCCTCAGCTCTTTTTGGAGCTGTCGGTTTAGAGGGATACCTCCTCCCCCACGGTTACTCTCTCCTTTCTCCAGTCTTCACTTGTTGGGTATGTGGTCGTGTAGCCATTTCCGAAGTTCATCTCCGTGGTCCTGTAGTACATTTTTTGCGTTTGATGCCTGCGGCCTGAGCCCTGCGGCGTATTCCTTCCAGCAGTTACTTGCTTTCAGTCTTACTGGGCTCTGCGCGGCCATGTCCCTTACGAACAGTTCTATCAGCAGTATTTACCATTTAGTGCTGCTGCGGCGCATGAGCGCATTGCCCCGTCGCACGAGCATACGGTGCTCTCTGTATCCTTTTTATTTTTGAGATGTTATAAGCCCTAATTAGCGCTGGCCACCATACTAGGGCTCCGTATGTTAAAATCGGCCAAACAACCGCCGTGTAAAGCCATATTATGATTTTTGGGTGTACACCAATACCTTGGTTGACGGCCCAGTTTGGTTCCACAGAAATTGGCCGTAAAGCGAAATGCCGTTTAACGAATCAAACATTTTAATACAAATTCATACAAATTCTATGGGTTCGGTTCCAAAAATTTTAAAATATATCATATTCTATAATTAAAAATGGATTTTCTCCTTTTATTTTATTAAAAATAAAACAATAATACATAACAAGTATATTAATTTTGGCCGTTATAGCGAAACATTTTAGGTCGTAAAGCGAAAAAGCACCATAATTGAAGAAGGCCGTTATAGCGAAAAGCCGCATAAAGAGCGGCCGTATAGCGAGGTATGGGTGTAGTCCCCATTTGTCACCGAACATTTTCCTGTAGGAGTAGAAAGCAATACTTGTTTTTGTATTTGTATTTATTATAAATATATAATTCCTAACGCTACAAGTCTGGGACTCATAAATTTTCTCGCTAGTCACAATGAGTTTACAAAATTGTATTTGTTGTTTTAACTAAAACTAAAACTACTTAAATCTAAACCCTAAGCCCTAAGTCGCTTTAATTAGGAATTAAAGTTTTTGAAATGTGTGTTTATTATAAGTTTGAACTGCGGCACTGCTAATACATTTAAGGTTGACCGGTAACTGATTCCAAGATTGAATAGAATTTATAAAAAATTGTCTCTCCGCTGTTAGAGATCTGGGCCTAATGCACATAATGTTGTTAGTTCTTCTTGATGACATGAACCTTAGTTTGTCAAAAAGGTATGATGGTTTCTTACTATATATTATTTTATAAAGATACAATAAGTTTCGAATTTTTATCCATTTTGTCAGCGCAATATCAAATGTTTGATTGGCGAATCCAGATACATGCTCTGCTCTGTGTAGGTTGAATATATATCTCGCAATATTGTTAAATACAACTTTGATTTTGTTTTGGCTATTGACATCGCAGAATGCAAAGACTTCCAGGCCATAGAAAACAGGAGGAATGATGCATGTTTTTGCTATTAATACCTAGCCATATGTTGGTTGGCAGAGAACGTTTGGTTATGGAGAGTGACCTTAATATTCCATACGTTTTACCAACTACCCTTGTAATGTGTTCATTCAACGTCAGAGTTATATTAAAAGATTTAATGCATTCTCTTCGTAGTCCAAAGGAGTATCGTCAATCTTGAGTGAGCGGAGATTATTCAGGATACATTTTTTCTTACTGATCACAAGACATTTTGATTTCACTGGATTATACCAAGGCCGTTGTTTTTAGCCCATACACTTATACGTTCAAGTTCACTGTTACACACGCTTATACATTCGTCTATTCTACTTAACGGACGGTTCACATATAGCTGGACATCATCCGCATATAAGTGAATGTTACACTCACATAGAACACTGGGAAGGTCGTTAACATAGAACGAGAACAATAATGGTCCAAGGACTGAGCCTTGAGGGACACCACGACTGATATTTTTAAATTAAGAGGAAGCGTTTTGTATTACAACAGATTGGCGACGATTACTAAGATATGAGGACAGAAGTTTGACAGAAGAGCTCGAGAACTGAAACATATTACGCAGTTATGTACAAAGTATACTATGATTAACATTGTCAAAAGCTTTACTATAGTCAAGTAATACTAAAAAAGTCACACCACTATCGGCTAGGTGTTCCCTAATGTCGTCAGAAATTTTTAAAACAGCTGAAGTACAACTTCTATTTTTCCTAAAGCCAGATTGGTTGTTGTTTAGCATTTCATTGTCAGATATAAAGCGGGTTATTTGCACTGCCATTCAATTTTCGAACACCTTTGATAAATAAGTCAGAATCGAAATGGGTCTGTATTCCTTATTTGCTTTGGGAATTGGTATAATTTTTGAAACTTTCCAATAATCCGGAAATGCAGAAGTTGTAAATGCACTATTATAGATGTAGGTAATATGTGGAAGTATGTATGGTAGCATAATTTTTACAAATTTTGGATTAATGTCGTCAAGTCCAGTAGCGTCACTCTTAATTATATCTACACATTGAATGACCTCACACTGACCAACACACAAAAAACTAAATCTATTATCACAGAAATCTTCAGGTACAGATTTATTGTTTAACGCGTTGACGTTTATGTCCGGGTCATGACTTGATTCGACTTTACACACTCCCAAGCTTTTAATAACTTTCCATGTTTGGCTAGTGGAAACCGCGCCGTCAAATTTACGAGATTAAAAATTGATTTTTGCGTACTCGTTTAAATTAGTTGCTGATTGCCTTAAAAATTTAAACCGAGAATACTCTTGTGGGGTTTTGTACCTTTTCCACTTGCTGTATGCTTTATCGCGCTGTCTAATAGCCCTGCGAATATTATTAGAAAACCAAGGTTTTTGAGCCGGGCGAATCGTCTTCCTTCGTTCCGGTAAGAAGTAGTTATAAAGGGATTGTATTTTACGTTGCAGTTAATCAACTTGGTCTTCAACTCTTGGTAGGGAGTAAATTCTATCCAAATTGTAATTAATCCTTATCCTAAGGCAGGCCCAGATGTCGCTAATCTTTCCCACACACTCCGCCAAGAAGGTCCTTGAAAACCCATCTCACAGTGAGCTAAAATGTACCTGCTCTTTGCTCTGGCATTAATTTATCCCCTGGCTGCCATAATTTGAGCTCAACAAGAAGTCTGGGCCATGCTATCACAAAGATGATTTATTTATGTCAGTTGGATACAATCTCCGAGATACAATATAGCTCGGTTAATTTTTGACTCGACCTTAAACCAATCCTGAAAGCCAAAAAGCCTAAAAGCTCTACTGTATCTACATCTGCGCCTAAAGCAATAACAGATCGCCGTAGTGAACACTGATCAATTAATTTCAACTCATTGCGATATTTTTGCCATTGAATGGCATAGCTTTGCGGCAAATCTTCGTCCCAATCCTGCTAAAGCAACAATACTTTTTTACGAAAATCTTACCCAAAATCTAAATTGGACTTAGAAATCCCAATGGATCGAAAACCTAAGCCAGTTCCGATAGATTAATAGATGGGCAATACTTCACGTTATAAGCAAATTGGAATTTGTCTTCTCGACTTGTCTTGGCAGCGTCTAAATCTTACCCAAAACGTTCAAACAATTACTACGCGATTTATGTAGCTGAAACCTGCCAAGTTCTAACAATTCAGACAACGCATTTCTTAATCTTAAAATCTAAAATCTTAAAATCTTATAATCTCCGATTTCGAATTCGCTCCACACAGCATGTATTCCATATAAAAACTTATCTTAATTGCCTCTACCGCTAACGAATACTGTTCACCATATTTACTTGCCAAATGAAATAAACAACGAACTGCTAAAAAAAGTAATTCCGATGCGGCTCGTTCACCAACACCTGTCTGTACTTTTGGCTATATCAGCTGTTAAAGAGTATTTATAAATACGGAAACGAACCAGTGTCTCAAAGAGATCTGGTTGTAGTGTTGGTCCAACCAACATTGTACCGTTGAGTGAGATACCGTTGCTGGATTTGCAAGAGGCATCGAAAACGACCCTTCATTTAGTCGTCAAGCTCTTGGGTCTTTGCAATGGATGATGGGGCATGAAATATGTAACATCCCGAATCTTTGAATTCTCACCAATTTCTAAATGTCCTAAGTTTTTGTATTCCTCGATGAATTCTATATATTGCTCCTTCAGAGCCTCAATCTCTAAATTTAAAAACCTGTTGAGCGCAGTTTTATGTGTGTCTTCTAATTTTGAGTGGTTCTCCTTGAAAAGCAATGCTACCACGAAATGTCCCGAATTTGCCTGGTTGACATTCGAAATAAAATTCTCTTCACCTTTTTCATTTTTGCGTCTTCTGTCAGATTCTCGTTTGGCTGAACAACATCTTCATATTTCCAAAATCTGTGCACTAGCTTTTGCAATGCGTCCGAATCGGATCTCGGCTTCGGCTCCATTTCTGTAGATAGCTGTGATATACCGGTAGCCGGGGTATATTCGCCGTCAACTACCCAGCCTAAAAGTGATTTTTGCAAGATTGAACATTGAGGCCTCAATTCGATTTGACCTGCTATAATTAATTTGAAAAACAGCCCTACTCTTATAATACAAATTTGGATCAGCCAATGTTACCCCAGTGGGTACCTGCCATTTCGATCGCACTGCGCAGTTCGACGGATTGTATTGCGTAATCTCTGGTAGCAAAAAGAAAAGTTCTCTGTAATTGAGAACTTTGTCACTTGACAATAAAATTCGAGACTGCATTGCCTTTTCCAGTTAGGCGCATATTTACAGATTGCAACTCAAGCTTAAGCACAATTAATTTGGCTTCCCGAGTCTAATACACATCTACATTCATGATAGGTGCCATCGATACCCTTAACCAAGATAATCGCTGTTGCTAGAAAGCTAGTTATCGAACTTAATAATATATTGAGCTTGTTGCGCTTGATTATTATTTGGTATGCCCTTACTCAAGGCAACTTATTATGCTGCTTATTACATATGCCACATCGATGGCCGTTGAAATCTTTCCTATGATGGCGCTTGCTTAAACATATTAAGCACAGCCCATAGCTCTTCACCTATTAATACCGCTGCATCAGTGATAATTCTTTAAATGTGGGACACGCCTTCAAACTATGTATTCCGGAACTTGTAACACAAATTGTTACCATTGCTGCTTACTGCCGCAGCTAAACTAGCCCTTTTTGAGTCTTGTTTATTAGTATTATTGTTTCGAGCTCCGTTTGTACGACGTGCTTTTTGATTAGCGAAATTCATTCCCCTATTCACCAGAACTTGAGACAATAGCGTCCACGATGGTAGTTTTGAACAGTCCCACTCGTTCTCCCATTTTTCTATTGTTTCGCCATCCCATTTGGTTTTGATCAAATGGAAAATAATAGTCTCAAAATTTTCTTGCACTGTACCCAAAGAATTTAGCTCCACCAGTTGAGCATTCACGAGAACTCTCAGCCCTTCTGAATCTGAATTCTGGTCTTGCGTCTAGCACTTAATAATCTTGCCTTAATTTCACAATATAAATCTGCCACTGGGGGGCGACTTTCATATTAGAGGTCTGCACGAGTGCACTCAAAAGTTTCGGGTATTTGAGTACAACATGAATGAGTGGCAATTCGGCGCGCCAAAACGGTTTTAACAAAATGAGTTGTGGTATGAGTGAGTGTGGTATCCGCTGTATGCGGAATGAGTGGAATTTAAACCGAAACAGAATGGATAGAATGAGTGAGTGAAGAGTAAATGTTTCGAGTACTCGGATAAAATTATGTTTCTGCATTCAGTCAGTTGAAAAAAAATATATAAATTACATACATATATACATATAATCGTCTTTCTATTTTTCTTCTGTCTTGCATTGAAAAGCAAAACAAAAACAAAACAAAAAAAAAAAACAAACACGCAATAAATTTGACGTCGCCAATGCGGTGCCGGCCGTTCGGTTTCGGTTAATTTTTTACTCATACCTACACCACATTTGCCAAATCCGTTTTACTCAATGTCTCACTCAGTCAATCCGAACTTTAAGTGAGTTAACCAAATGCTGCTTTGATTGTATTCATGCAGACCTCTATTTCATATTCACTGGCATCCTCGCAATTTTGCTCGATTTGCGCCTGCATAATACAGAACTGACCAAAAAATTATTCAACCAAACTTCGTCAAGCTCCTAGTTCCGCAGTTGTCATACATGGTATATTATTCTTGACATACTCTTTGTTGCTCAGAAAAGAATTAACTAATGCAGTCAGCGAGCTAATTAACTCTTTTTTTGGAGCCATTTTAAAGAACAAATTAGCCGAAAAAAAGTAGGGGAGAGTGGGGAGTTATGAAACATGGGGAGTCGTGAAACATGGCCATAGATTTCGCTTAGTGGCATTTCCGATCGTTTTTTTTTTTTTGTCAACATTTTGGTAACTCCAATGCTTAATTTGACCGAGCACATGCACCGATATCAATCTTTTTTTTTATATTCCCACACACTGTGCTAAAAATTCGTACATTCGTTTTTTCGAGGATTTTCGTGTGTGGCATTCTGATGAACAGTTGCAAGTGAATCTATAAAGTTAGTATGCAAAATAATGAGCATTTATTGAGCTTTTAATTTACAGAAGAATTTAAGAGAAAATATTTATTGTGTTGCACCCGCGGTGCGATTTTTAAAAAAAGTAACAAATGGGGAGAAATGAGGCACATCGAGTGGGGAGGTGTAAAACACGGCAAATCTGACAATTGTTGATTACAAATCTGATGTGTTGATTGTCATATGTTTTATGTGTGATATACATATGAGCAATATATGACTAATATAACAATACAATAAGTATATAATGTATATAATATAATAAGGCAAAAGAAGCGGTCAAACCACCGGCAGCAAAACGTAATTGTCGCACACGAAAGATTATTCCGATGAAGATTTTTGATTATTTTTCTAAGAAGTTTAAAATTTTGTTCAATACTTTTTAATATATGATAAACAGGGTGGCTGCAATAACGCCCAGTGCAATAAAGCCCATGGGCGTTATTTCACAAAAAAAAAATGCATTAACGCCCATGGGCGTTATTTCACAAAAAAATTGAAATAAGGCCCACGAAAATTGTGAAATAAAGTTCGCGTATGTTATTACACAAAAAAAGTGCAATAACGCCCGCGGGCAGATCACACTATCTACTTTGGAAATTTGTCATTTATATTCTGATCTGCTCCGGAACATATCACGCCACTGCTAAGGCACTGTTTGATATGTTCCGGAGCAGATCAGAATATATGTATGCATGAATCAGAGATTAGACAAATTTTGCATATATTAAAATATTGTGGACGTTATGCACATTTTTTGTGAAATAATGCCCACAAAAATTGTGAAATAAGATTCTTGGGCTTTATTTCAATTTTTTTGTGAAATAACGCCCATGGGCGTTATTACATTTTTTTTTTTGTGAAATAACGCCCATGGGCTTTATTGCACTGGGCGTTATTGCAGCCACCCTGATAAACATTACAATGTGTCATTTCGGTAATCCTAATAAAAAATGTCGTTATTAAAAATTTTTTGTTCGCATCGGGAAAACGATCTAAAGTCGGCCTTTGACAAGGTAATAAATTATTGATTGCTCTAAAAATTCAATACAAAAAAATTTGAAAAAAACGTAAATTTTAGAAGTTTGGGCCCTTTAACAAAGCGTGTTTCATAACTCCCCACTCTCCCATACTTTTTTTGTAATTTTTTTTGTGGAGAAATAAAAAGGCGCATATAAAAATTGGTATCGTGTATATATAATTAGAGACAAGTTTGAGGAAAGAAAACATTTTTCATATTATGAAAAACAAAAATTGAAGAAGTTATAGAGTTTTTTCAAAACCATGTTTTTCAACTTGCCGTGCGTGATTACAAAAAAAGTTGTTGACCGATTTTTTTTAAATTATTAAATAATTGATTGTGTAAGTCAACTAAAATATAATTGATCTCCACGTTTGAGCCACGCAGTATATATATTTATATAGAATTATTTATATTTAAATTTTTTTGTTCCCGACGACGATTTTCTTGCCTAGTTTGCCCATTTTTCTGCCAATCCGCATTGGGCAACATCCGTCCGCAGCAGCAGTCGGATGTTAAAGGTTTTTTCTGACCGAATTTTCTTCGATGGCGCCTCGAGCCCCGCGCAACTTTTTCCAGTTTTCGGACCCGCTTCGGAGCCACGGCGCACATTGATATCGTGTGCCGCGCAGATCGTGCCTTCGTTCACCGCCTTCCAGTCCACTCAGACTTCCGTCAGTGTTCTCACACCCCCGATTACGGGTTGTCGTCTACCGCCAGTTGACACCGAAGTTTTCGCTGGTGATTATCTTCGGTGGCCCACCTTCAGAGACCTTTTCATCGCGATATACATCCAGAATTCGCGTCTCACACCGCACAATGGGGCAAATAATACAGATACTATACAATAATCAAACAACCGATAATAATAGTTCAAAAGGGTTGAATCAAAAAAATTATTCAAATCGGTTTAGTAATTTAGAAGTTACACGTGTTCAAAGTTGAACCTCTTTTTAGAAAAATTCTAACTTTGCGGTCGATTTGTAGGTAAAAGATGTAACCGACCGGCATGGTTATGGTCTCTATCGAAAGGGTCATCAAATCTCGGTAAAACCAAGGTAGAATAAAATTATAATATTTTTTGCACGAGCAGGCAAACCTGTTTTACCGAAGTATTAATTTTTCACCTATATTTCAACTTTGATGGAAAATAAAAAAATTAACTTACACCGACTTATGAGTTTGGCGTATGAGATGTTGTTATTGAATATGTTCTTTTACTTATTCAAAAAAGTTCGGTTGCCCCAACCTGCCCCAAGAAAATCCAATGCAAAAGATATTTTCAATTAAGCGTAAAAAACGGGCGGCTTCGTGCAAATTCTTTTACAACCACAGTCGCCGCGCAGTACGAAATTGTATGGCGGACATACCTCTTTTCCTGCATTGGCGGCTTGTTTTTTAATTCCTGACTTTTTAAGGACACTTAATGATTTGAAATGAATGTATAATGATTAATTATTCTTCAAAAATATTAAATGATGTAAAATTGTGTGACGAAGCACAACCCACTGTATATATGTAAATATTTAATTATAAGATAAATATAAGCTAAGTATAATTATAGCTAAAACGCCTGCACTGCCCCGCACACAAGCCACTCACCCACGCACTCAGGCAATTCCCACTCAAACACATAGCCCACTCACTCAAAAGCGCGAGCAAAGCACTCGAACACAAAAACACACTCAGGCGCCGATGAGCTACGAGCAAGAGAGAGCAAGCCGCCGATCGCCCGCGAAGGCGTCGGCACGCGCCAAAAAGGGCGACAAGCAGGCAAAAGCTGTACCCTCGGGAGTGGAAAATTACCACGCCACTGCCGAGCGCCGGGAGAACAGCAGCTTCGTCGTTACGTCACGGGCCAAGCAGCTTCCCCATTGGTCCGATCGGCACGCGCCAGAAGTGCGAAAACCGAGACCAGAGCGACGACGCATGCGCCGAAATACCCCGAGCGGGAGAACAGTGCTGCCGGCACTATCGCCTGCGGGAGCGAAAGGGAGGCAAAGTGACGCCACCTACGCTCGGCGTCAAAGCCGACTGAGCTCCCGGCAGAATGAGGCCATGGCCAAGCTTCGATAAGAAAAGCTGGAATTAATTAGTCTCGAGCTGCGAAACCGACCAGAAGTGCAAATCACAGAGGGCGAAAATCCTAAGTCCCGCGGTCCCGCACCACGCGGTTGAGCACCACGTGTCCGCCGTCGCGAGTGTTGCGCCACCACCGTCGCCCAGGACCTCGACAGGATCGTCGAAAGGACGCGCCTTTTCCCCAAGGAGGATGTGTGTTTGTGCGGGTTAGCGATGGCCGCGGGCCAGCATGTGTTAGGGGCCGGAGAAAGGTGCCCGTCAACGTGAGGCCCTTCTCTCCCCCCTCCCCGCCGTTTGTCTTGGGCCGGCGGCCATATATATTTAAATAATTAATTATTTATCGCTGCCGGGTAAAGGCGCCCGCCGGATTAGGGCTCTTCTCCCGTGCCATTTCCTTCGGGCCGCGGGCCACATAATTAAATAGGTCAATAAATATTATATGGTTAGGTTAGGTTATGGCGGTGATGGCCGACTCAAGAGAGCCGACTTGTGATGCCGCGTAGGCTTAGATCCCCCGTCCAGTGCAGGTTCTCATGGGCCGATAACGAATCCTTACGTGAGAGAGGCCCAACCCGATCCTTGGATGAATCGGGTTAACTGCCTCGGTGATGTCTCGCTTAGCTCTGCGAGATCCACAAGGGTGGGGAAGCCCAGATACTGCAGTCTTCGTCTGCTTAGGGCCGGACAGTGGCAGAGGAGGTGAAGGGCGGTCTCCTCCTCCTCCTCATCCCTACAGCTTCTACAGAAGTCGTTATGGTGCACTGACAGCCTGGACGCATGTGTTCCAAGTAGCCAGTGACCAGTAAGAGCCCTGACGGCAAGGGCGCAGCTTTCCCTGCTTAATGAAAATAGCTCCAATGAGCGTTGCGCTGATCGGCGTGGCCAGATCATTCTAGCGTGGCGGCAGGTGATTAGGTTTTTCCATTTCCTGTCCGCGAGGAGGTGGAAGTACTCCTTACGGAGAAGTCTGCGAGTGGCCAAGGGCATGTCAACTGACTCCCTCTCCGGAAGAAGAGAGGAGGTTGTACCCTGCCGGGCCAGCTCATCAGCAGCGCAGTTGCCCTCGATGTCCCTATGTCCTGGGATGCATATGAGGTGGAGGTCGTACTGCTCCGCCATCTCGTGAAGAGATCTGCGGCAGGCGTTAATGGTCTTCGAGTTTGAAAAGATGGGTTCGAGTGACTTCAGGGCGGCCTGACTGTCAGAGAATATACATATGGGAGCTCTGATCCTGGCGGGGGGGAGCCGATCAATAGCTTCTTTGATGGCGTAAACCTCCGCCTGAAAGACGCTGCAGTGGTCGGGTAGCCTAAAAGAGACGTTTACTCCCAGGTGCTCGGAGAATTTACCTCCTCCCACCCGGCCGTCCAATTTTTAGCTATCCGTGTAAATGTGAAGGGACCCTAGGGGTCCAGGAGGTCCAAGGTTCCATTCCGTTCTGTCGGGGATGTAAACCTGGAAGGGTGTGGTAGGGTGTTCAGCGGGGACACAGTAGTCCGTGTTTCCCTCAGTAAGGTGTGGGGCAGTGTCGAGATTCGTGTGCCCGAAACTCGAACGCCTCCACAGACCCGCGCCCTTCAGCCTTAGTGCCGAGCGTGACACGGTCATCTCTCACATTCTTCTATTGGGAGGATATCCAGGAGAACGTCCAGAGCGTCTCCCGGGGTCGTGCGCAGGCCGCCTGTCATGCTGATCTCGGCCATGCGTTGGATTTTTCTAAACTTGCCCAGGCAGGTGGACCGCTTTAGGGCTGGCCACCAAATAGCCACCCCGTAGAGGAGTATTGGGCGAATAATAGCCGTGTACAGCCAACGGACAATTTTTGGGGTCATACCCCATTTTAACCCGATAGCCTTGCGGCAGGTGTATAGCGCGATTGTAGCCTTTTTGGCCCTTTCATCCGTGTCAAGGGACCAATTGAGCTTCCTGTCCAGGATAAGACCTAGATACTTGGCCTCATTTTTGAGGGTGAGGGGTACCCCGCAGAGTCTAGGGGTTATCATTTTGGGGATTTTGTATTTCCTGGTAAAAAGGACTAGTTCAGTCTTCGCTGGGTTTACTCCCAGACCAGACTTTGCAGTCCAGTCCGTCAGAAACCGAAGGCTTTCGCTCATCCTGTCACAGAGTGTCTGCGGGAATTTTCCCGAGAACGCCAAGGCGACATCATCCGCGTAGGCCACGACACGACAGCCGCCCTCTTCTATGCCCTGGAGCAGTTCATTGACCGCCACATTCCACAGGAGAGGGGAGAGGACTCCGCCCTGAGGTGTGCCTCTGTTGACTTGTCTGGAGATGGTTGACCCCCCCAGTGTTGCCTCCACCGTTCTGCTGCGCAAGATCCGGTCAATGAGACCCACCGAGTGTTGATCAATCCCCAGCTTAGTCAGTGCTGATGTGATTGAACCTGGAAGGATGTTGTTGAAAGCGCCCTCTATGTCCAAGAAGGCGACGAGTGTGAACTCCTTTTCGTGGAGCGATTTTTCTATGATGGTGGTAAGCGAATGGAGTGCTGTCTCTGTCGATCTGCCCCTCCTATACGCGTGTTGTGATCTTGATAAGAATGATTGGGGAATATTAGTTCTGAGATGTAGACTGATGAGTATCTCCAGCGTCTTGAGTAGAAACGAGGAGAGGCTTATCGTCCTGTAATCCTTGCGTGCAATGCGAAGGCTTGCCTGCCTTGGGGATGAAAGCAACTTTTGAGCGGAGCCATCCACTTGGAATGACCCCTGTGTCTAGAATAATTGAGAATATCAGGCGAAGCCAGGACGTGGAGCGCTCAGGTGCGTAGCTAAGCTGTGCAGGTATGATGCCGTCCACCCCTGGGGATTTGTATGGGCTAAAGCTGTTGATTGCCCATTTAATATTCCTATCACTGAGAAGGTATGCCATTT
>VNJT01016718.1:0-16914 GCA_008042655.1 Drosophila burlai | reverse complement strand
AGTTTGCTTTAGCTTTCTTTGACTTAAAATTTAAGTTTCTCTTGGTTTTTTAGCATGATGTTACACTTGATAAGATGCCAGTGAGTGTTGTCAATCATCATTTAACAGATATCCTGCCTTTTCCCAAAGGCAATTACTTGTGGGAAACAAACTGGATTGCCGATGATATTCCTCGAACAGTGATCAAATTTTATGGAACCCTTTCATAAATTTGTAAACATGGGTGTGAAAATATTGTATGGTTAATTTCTCAATAAGCTAAGAAATATAAAAAATACAAGAAGTAAAAATGTCTTAGTACTTGTTAACTCGCTGGGACTTTGTTTTTTGTGACTATACAACGCTTTTATGATATTACTTAAATTTGCACACTCTCTTAAATGATCTAATTGATTTCAATATAACTAAATTGTAGTTTTCAACTTTACTTGGAACTTGTCAAAGCAATATTTTGACTGCCACAAAATTTTAGAAAAGTTGAATTCATGAGGAGTCCGTATTTGAATAGATCAATTGAATAAATACAAATTTTCAGTACTATCCGCACCAAAACATTTACCATTTCGACATCTATGAAATTTACAAATGGTGCACGATTTGGAAAAGGTAAACATTGTTTCTATATTCTATTCTATACCTATTTATATATTCTAAATTCCGCCATGCTTATCCATGAATATCAAATGCTTTTAAAAACTTAATAGCTTATTTATCCCTTCAAATAATCTATAAATGTTTATAATTTAGAGCGACACACAAACGTTACTATATGTAGATAAAACCCCACTTAATTCTTTGCTCAGTGCAGTCGTGCAAAATGGTTGCTTTCCATAAAATGTGTTTTCTTGTTCATTTAATATTGATAATATTTTTTGGAAAAGAAGTAAGTATTTCCCGAGTTAATTAAAATAAATTAAAAATACACGTCTCCTGTAGATATCTTCAACGTTTGAGTTTACGAACATCAAATGTGAAACTTTCAATCCCACATTCAATGACTTCGAATACTGTTTCTTGAAATCGGTCAACCGGACTTACAAGTACGTGTCAGTGAAAGCGAGGCTGCATCAAATCCCCATAACTAAAATCAAGGTATCGAATAAATCTGAACTGTTTTAGAAATTCAACACCCTTAGATATTTTTCTATTTTAGTTCCATTTGGCGACATACCAACGACTTAATGGATATAAACTGTTTAATGTTACTATTGATGCCTGCGATTTCCAGAGAAATAAAAAGAAATATCCCATTGCGAAGTTCTTTTTTGATATGGTGGATCCCTATTCGAATATTAATCATACCTGCCCTTACAGTGTAAGTTTGATTTAGCTCTCTTTAACTTAAATTGTAAGTTTCTCTTGGTTTTTTAGCACGATATTATATTTGATAAGATTCCAGTGAGTGCTATCAATCATCATTTAACAGAAATCCTGCCTTTTCCCAAAGGCAATTACTTGTGGGAAACAAACTGGATTGCCGATGATATTAATCGAGCAGTGGTCAAATTTTATGGAACTCTTTCCTAACTTGTAAATGTATAAAATATAAACCTTATCAGCATATTTACTAATCTCCATTCGAATATTGATATAGCTTTTGCAAAATAAAAGATCTTTATTAAATCTATAGAATAATACAAAGCCTTCCGCCTTAAGTCCACACCGGGAATTGAGGCCAAGACGCAGGGCGAGAAGCAACCCCCTCGGAACTCGGTCTCTATTAAAATATGCGCATATGTAATAAGTAAACCGCTAAGCAGACCCCGATGGGCCACACAAAAACGAATCAACCACTTAACACCCAATTGAAAAGTGTGACCCAGTTTTAAAGGAAGATTTGGCAAGCGTTTAATGTAATTGCCAAAGTCCATTTGCGGCATCGAGACATCGACATATGAGGAATATTCGAATGCAGCAGCAGCACATATGGGAGAATCGAATCCTACGTAATGGATGCCATAATTCCGCGCTAATGTTGCAAAAATGTGCAGAGCTGGAAGAGCGGATCGCAGCAGCACAGTGACAACAATGGAAACTAAGCTCATAAATTACCATGACAATGGAATTATGCTCTCTAATCCACCCCGAGAAGTTATTGAACTCTCCAGCCATCCAGCAGAAGCGTAAATCTTGCCCGCCTGTCATAAATTTAACTATTTTCGCATTCGATTTCGGCTTTTAGCGAGGCGAAAAATAAAATAGAATATTATTTATCCGCGTGAGGCAATCGCAGAAAATGGAATGGCAATTTTAATGCAATTAGCATCAGGAGAAATGCCAACCAAAAAAGTACCATTTATTTTTCTCGCTCTCTCTCTCCGCTTTTCTCTATATTTTTCACAATTATTTTTCGTTTAAGGCAGACTTTGGGAGCAAATGTAGAGTAAATTTATTCCGCATGATTAATTCAAGATTCGATTTTGGAAAATCAACGACCAAGCGAACGAAAAAAAGCTGAGCAAGTAAAATATTTGTTCAAGGTGTTTGCAGAACTTGCAGAAGCGCCGGCAATAGGAAAATCAACGAATCGAAGTCATTACATATGATAATGCAGGCAAACTAATGTAATGAAAATTCAATGAGCCCACGAGCCACATAAATTATTGACTGTTTATCGGAGCGAAGAGGAACCACGCTTGACTTGAGAGTTAAATATAAAAAAGATATAAAAAAAACGCACAGTGTAGCGTTTTATCTATTTTAACAGACCTAAAATGGGGTAAATTTAGGAACTTTAATTAAATAAATCATATATAATATAAGTACATTAAATAGAAAAACATTTATATTATGAATTGATTATTGTTAAACTAAAGAGAAAACTTAAACTAGTTCCAATATAGTACTAGTTAAAAATAAATGCATTGTACTTTTTGTATATTGCGAGTATTAAGAATAATGCAATACATTCTCTTATAATATTCATCGTATTCCAAATAATAAATTAAAGATCTGAGAGATATCCAAAGACTTTAGCTCATCCAAATGTAGATCTCAGCAAAGATTCGTATCAAATGAATGACATTATATCCGCTCTGCCAAGGGAAACCAGAAATCTAGATCCATCTAAAACAAAGTCAATTGGGAATTTTGCTACAACCGCAACTGATCAGCTGCCTGGATACGGTTGGGAATGTGCCCGAAGGGACCAGCATATGCTGATGCCACATTAGATCGACAACTCACTTGTCAGTCTGTCCGACTTTATGGCACCCAACCAGGCCAGACCTGACTAGCCTGCGATGTTTATCGCCCCGCCGATGCACCAGTTCCAATCAGAGAGTCAAAGACCGAAAGGCACCCTAGGGATCTGGGGAAACTGGAAACCGGGTACTCCTCACTGGGAACCAGAGAGCCCCGGCTAGCATCCCGCGGAGCAGCGCATTTTACCGCGCATATGTCAGCATTTTTTCAAATTGGAATCGAAAAACGCTGCACTAACAGCATTTTGTGGTTTTCAGCATAATTAAAGGCAGACGGAGAATGGAAGGAAGAACCCTCCTTTTTCGGCGCCGCCCCGGACAGATCGTAAATGTCGAAAAACGTAAGGTGTACGGGGTTGCGATTGAGGATTCACGAGGAGTGGTTGGCAATTGGGAGTTGTGAGTCCTGAGTTGGGAGTGCAGTGTTCGGCGAGTTAACAAAGCCATCAATGGACCATAAACTAAACACTTTTTAAATGCTGAACGAAGGCTGGGCAAAGCAAAGTATCCTCAGAGAGTCCTTGTGGGCACACTGGGAAAATTAAAGATTCCTACAAGTAATTTAATATTTGTTGTAAAATTCAAATAAGAGAGAAACCTGGAAGTCAATACTATCGAAATTTTATTCTATTTCTATGATAAATTCGATAGAGTTCGATATTTTGTTTTATTTTATTGATCATTTTCAATAATTGATTCTTTAAGTATAAATTTATTTCCATAAAAATGTAGTCTGCTTTGGCTGTGTTTTGGCGGAAGTAGTGTTGCATTTTTTAACTTTAGATAATCAACGACTTAGCGATACATTTCGATATACAAACTGTAAAATTGTCTGTAAAATACTATGTTTTCTTAACTAATCGTACACGACTTGTCATAGTTCTTCTATTTTTCCAACTTTAAATATCTTGTTTACAAACTATTCCGTATAGAAATACATTTTTCTCTCTCTGTACCCATGTAGAAATTGCACAGATGTTTGCCCGGCACGAGGACAACTAACAAACGCACTCTATTAAAGGGTAGTTTTCATCATTTCCGAGCACCGCACAGTTGGAGTCCCTGCAATTGGAACTGTGCCCTGCATTCCGGGCTGATTAGATCTGATTTCGCAAGCCGATTCCGAATCCCTGTCAGCCGGAGAGACACAGTGAAACAGGTTTCAATGGAGAACAACAGGGAGGTCACAATTTATGGCACCAGAAAACGTATTGAGCAACTTTAAATGCGGGTCATCCCGGAGTGGATGTTCGGGAAGGATGAGTTGGCCGGAGCCAAGAGCCCAGAGCCAGGACCCAAGGTGGTGGCAACTGGTGGTAATGACGGTGTCGTCTGGTGGTGACTTGGTGGTCGCTTCATTTGTGCAGCTTCGCTGAGCATACGCTGCACATCCGCCAAATGTTGCATGTTTTCCTTATGAATATGTTTTACAAGTGGAACTGTGAGGGCTTTTTAAGCACCGATCGCGTTATTCCCTTAAGGGTTTTGTGAAGAATATGTATAATATAATATATAATATATATCATATAATATATGATATTTTGCAAATTATATTCTGTACAAAATATACGATTTTATTATTGCTAGTTTACATTATGTTTGTAATAAATTTGGGTGAGTTTCAAAAATATTTCAAAAGCAATTGTTCAATTTTTAATACATTTTCTTTGATGTCAAGTAATTTTATCAAAATAAAATTATTTCCTTATATAATATTTTAAATAAATTTACGCTTAAAAATGTTTAATTAAAATTTAACCTCAATACTATTTATAGAAAAATACAAATAAACGTTGGAAGAAGAATTCTATTCAAATTGTTAATCAAAACCAATCTGCCTTATATTAGAGATATATACTTAGGTTTTCTTTCTCCCTAAATATAGTATTACCAGTAAGTAAGCAAGTTAAAAAATATACAGCAATTTTAAATATTAATAAATATTAAGAATACAAAAATAAGGCCTGTATAAGTCTATGAAAATAATAAAATAAATATCTCATAAGCTGTTAAGCTTACTCAAAATTCTACAAGTCTTGGTCTAACACCCTGCAAAGTTGACGAGCCTGGGAGTGGATGTTCCTGTTCCTGGCCCACTTGAAGGGGGAAGAGGACTCTTGACATTATGGCTAGCCAGAACCAGAACCGGAGTCCAACACTTGGCAACTGTTGCGAGCTGCGTTTCCGATTTACGAGTTCGAATTGTTGAATGTTGCTTTGTGTTGCTGAGGGGGGACTGTGGCATATAGTCGAGCCGAGGCACATAAATATTTATGCCGCATTCGATTGAGAGAGCTTCTCAAGCGTAAGCATTTTAGATAAAGCCATCGAATCAGAGGCATCCCACCTCCAGGCCAGGTGCAATTGTGGCCCGTTGCCGTTTTGCATATGACAGCAGAAATGCCTGTGCGGCGGCTTGATTGCGGGCGAATATGCGTCTCGAGCTGATTGGACTGGGAACGGCTCTGGAAAACGCACCCGAATCGAGAGCACATCGTCATCAGCCGATTTGTTAACCAAAACAAGAGCTCTAATCCGGGCAGGAGACTAACCTAGCCCCGAGGCCACCGCAAGAGCCACCACCACCACCAACGCCTTGTTAGCGACCGACGACCCTCATTCACGCGCTTTTAATCCGTTTAAATGAATGACAGTCTAATTGGAGGATTTGCCAGCCGGAGGAGGACGACGACGACTACGACGAGCCGTGGCCAGACGGCTCCTTAATAGTGACAAAGTCCTTGCCATATGCTTGGAAAAAACCACATGTTATTCACGGTATTTAAACAAACAGCAACAGGGCGGAACAACCCTCCGCGTACTCCAGATCCAGATCCAAAAACCAAATCCAGGCTCGCAGTAACCCTCGCAGGCCCTCCAACCCTCAGACAATTAGGTTCTCTCTGCTCAGCTCTCGCCCTCGGCTCACGTGAAATCCAATTCGAATTTTTATTTAATGCGCGAAAAGCACTTGATTGGATCCAGAGCTGGGCTCAGCTCGAGTTCTAGTTTGCCAGGCACTCCAGGGACACTCCATTCTCGGTGGACTGTGTGGGGTGGCAAGTGCAGGAAGCACGAAGCAGGAAGCAGGTCGCAGGACTTGGGACTCTGGCTGAATGCAATTTCTAAAGAAACTTTTGCTATTCGGATAACTAAACTTAGCACAAAATTCCGTTTGCCAAGATCTTGGTTTTGCTTTTAGCAAAAAAAAATAATTAATTACAACATATTTTAAAGGGAATATTATAATTTATGGCAATTGAAATTTTATAATCGAAGCATAAAAGTATTGAAGTCCTGACAATTAACCACCAAACTATATCTGTAGTATTCTAAACTAAGGAATATTCATATACCCAATTGACTTTCCATTTACTTTTCCACCGTGCAAACTAAGAGCTCAGAGTTTCAGGCGGCTAGAAGCTGTTTCCTTCTGAATATCCACACAAACCACACAGATTACGGTAGACAGGCGGCGCATTAACATCAACCAAGAACACAATCTCCATGGAAAAGGTGTCTGCTGTCTCCGGAATAAACAGAGCCAGGACTCCTCTTCTGCAGCACCAAAGTTGAAGCAATTAGCATTTACATTTTGCTATCTCACGCCAAGGATAATTGAAACCCGCTAAGGATAACGCCGCCACGCCAAGCAGGCATAAGGAGCACGTAGCTGTGTAGTCTAAACTCTACTCGAAAGATTGCCATCTTAGTTTTTAATTTGCTTCCTGGGACACTTCCTTCTACTCCTCGTCCTACGTATTTTCTCGGGGCTTGACTTAATCACACAAAGGCAATTTCACGCCTTTTTGCGCTTCGTCTGAGCCTGACAACGGGGATTCACTTTGTCACTTTGACGGCATCACGAAGGTTGATGTATCGACAGTCGCTTAACCAAACAACCCTCCCCTTTCCAAGTTCATATATAGTTCCGATTGAACGAGATCAGCAGGGGTAGATAAGCCAACAGAGGGTTTAGTGGAAATTTCCCGCTCGATTTGTATATCGGAGATTTGGGTTAATATTCACCAAAAATATTTACAGGGCATGGAATGTGTTTGGTATTTTCACTTGACTTTCTACCATCAATGCCGGTCACGTGCCACATATGTGGATATCCATCGAATGCGGAGGAAACTCAAATTGGGGTTAATTAATTGTGAACAGCAAGGATTGGTAATATATTTGGGGAAAATTGACTAGAAAAGATACGATCTATCAGTTCAATGTGGTTTAAGTTAGCCTTTGTTAAGTAGAGAAAATTAGGAAAATAATACTGAATGCGTTATTTAATTTCCTCTATTGTACTGCAGTTAAAAATAATAGAAATAGTTCTAACATCGTTTGTGGAGTAGTCATTGTGTCCAAATTTAAATTAATTTAAATAGTTTCTAAAAATGTAATAGCTTAGAAAGGTAAAGAAGATTTTCTTCATTAGGTTCCAACCCATTGTCAGATGATTTCGAATCCAAAGAGATTTATCTGAAACCCCTAAATGATATATATTAAGAAGTATTTTTATATAATTTGTATTACCACTGTAATTTCTACTTTATTAAGTATGAGAAGGCAGTTTTCCATAACAAAAAACTTTTAAGTTAGCTTAAAAACTAACTGTATTTGTTTAAACTCTTCTCAAATATTCAGTTTATGCCTTTACAATAAATCCGTCTAATTTATCGGAATATATGTATGTACATATATTTCTATTTAATCCCATCAGCTTATGGCCGCAGCTTTGGCTGTTCGATCGGCAATTAATTAAACACAAACTAAACAATATTTTTAATGAAATGACCATGGCCGAAGGCAATCATGTGTTTAATATTAATTTCGTCGACAGCCAACATGGCGGCCAGGCGAATTATAGGCTCCAGGACACACGCAGACACACACAGAGAGAGAGGGCCATAAATATTAATTAAAAATGCAGCTCATATGGCAAGTGGAACAATTAGCACCTGAAAATATGCAAACATTAAATTGCCGCTGCAACAACGAACAAAAACGAATGGAAATGCAACAAAAGGAGCGAAATGTAAATAAAATGTGTGTGCATGACTCTGACTCTCTCTCTCTGTCTCTCCGTGGCCATAACAGACACATATTTTGTCCTGGCAATGGCCACATCCTCGCATCCGGTCTGCCCGGACACTGGGGTCTAGCCCAGGAAAAAAAGCAAAAATAAAAGATGGTGATTCGGAGGCACCGAACGGGACGGAAAACGAACGGAAAACATTGCACAATTTGCTATTGTTGCACCGTATATACCCACTATATTTACTGGCCACACACACACACAGCGAGCTCAACTGACAAATAAATATTGCAGCCCGGTGAAATCTTTCGGCGCTCAACAAAATATCAAAGATGGAAAAATGGGGGACCCCCCCACTGATATTCGGGTGTGTGCAATATGTAAAGGCTACGGGCAGCATATACTCAAAATCCAACTGCCCGGCAGCAACAAATACCACACGAAACATGGCCACATATTCCCACAATCTCGCCGCACGGCTCCCTGCTAAAAAATCGACAAAAACAACCTGTTCGGAAACACTTGCAACAAGGATATCAAAGCCAGCGGAGACAGAGATAGAGAGCTAGAAAGACACAGAGAGAGAGCAGCACATGCTGGGGGTGGGAGCGAGAGACAAGGAGACCGAGAGCGGGCCAGGATCAGGCGCCGCCCCTTTTCGAAAAGTTTCCTGCACAGCTGAGGTGAACAGTGGTGAAAGGACCAAACAATAATTTTTGGGGAATCGATAACTATCTAAAAATATGAAAAATAAATTTTGAAATTGGATTTAAATGAAATTTATATTCATTTAAAAACACCTAAATTTGCACCCAAAAGTATGTAAGACTCATGCCAGCAATATTATCCTTCCCATAAAATGTCAAAATTATTTTCAAAATAAGCATAAATCATGGGTTGATGGAAATTACATGTAATATATTATTAATTGACACGAGAATAGATATAGAATAATAAAATATATAGATCTACAGTAATTTTTAATCTAATAATAAGAAAATGTATAACTTTCTAAATAAAGAAACAAAATGAAAATCATTAGTACAGAAGGTGTGAGCTTCCTTTTCTTTAAGGTAGTTAAAAGAACGTTAAATATAAGCTTAGTATAAATTTCTAGTACGCCCTCCGGTAAGAGAACACTATGTATATGAAATCCTTTACGAATCCCTCACAGACTTCAACCCACTGTGCCATACACAATGTTGCAATGCTGAAACTTTTCGAGCAAGCCAACCTGTCCAGGGATGCCAGCCAACCAGGACTCGTCCTGGCCGTGGCTGGGACAATAAAACCACAGAATATGTTCGCCAACTGACAAAGCAGATGGACTCCAGAGAGTGAGTGAGAGAGAGCCCAGGAGAAAGAGAGGGCTAGAACAAGTACAAAGGAGAAAGAGAGAGAGAGCGAGAGCTGGAACATAAGGGTGGTGACTACTCTAACTGCTCTCTGCAGGACCTGAATCTGAACAGACTCCGAGCAGAATCAGGACAGATGGGCCAAGTACAGAGAGTGGCTGTTCCCATTTGAATGGGACAATATGAGCAGTCGGGAATTCCAACTGGACGCGGTGGTGGCAGTTGGCGGGTACTTAAAGAGGAACAGATTGCGGGCGGCCAGCAGTCGAAATTGGAACTTCGAGAGGCGAGCAGCAGCCCGAGAAACCAAGCCCAAAAGTCCAAGTGAAAACCAAGTAAAAGCCAAAAAAAACCGCATATAAGCAAAGACACAGTGAAAGTGAAAATGAATCTGCTGATTGACAGCATGCCGTCGCACGCGAATCCTGGCCAGCGTCGCTCCACGCCGCCACAGCATGCCGAGCTGAGGATCTCAACATCCTCGCCGCAGCAGCAGCAGCCTCCAGCACAGCAGACCTCCAATCACAATAACAACAATAACGAGACTCCCACATCGCCAACGGCCGGTGGAAAGACCACCTTGAAGCGCGCCTTCGATGTGGCCTTCCTCATGATGCCCGACGAGCGGATCAAGCAAAAGCAGGCGGAGAAGCAGGCCCGCCTCCAGGAGGCCCTACTGCAGCATCATCACCACCAACAGCAGCAGCACCACCAGCAGCAGCAGCACCAACAGCAGATGAATCACTACCCCACGGATTTGTCTCCGCGCGGAGCATCCTCGCAGCCACCCTCGCCGGCGGCCTTGGAGTACATCAGCCTGCTGGAGGCCCGCCAGCGGTATCCACAGATCAGCATCCGCTCGCCGCGGGTCTATGATGACCCCAGTGTGATCATACCTCTGGTGGACTCCCCGGAGGCTCCGGCATCCGCCTCACCGCCACCGCCTATGCGGAGTGCGTTCACCAAGGTGGCCTCTTCGTCGCTGTCCACCGCCTCCTCATCGCCGTCGACCACATCGCGCCTGGAGTCGCCAGTGGATGTGGGTGCTCCACCTTTGAGTCCGGATCAGTTGAGCTGCCACTCGATGAGTCCACCGCTGGTTACACCGCCGCCCAGGACCAACAGTGGTGGGCAGAACCCGCAGAATCCCCTGCCAGCCAATCCCATTGTGTACCACAACTTCCGGCCGGAGTATCAGTTCAATGGAGCCTTCCAGGCGGTGAATCCCATGCAGGCATTGCAGGCCCAGCAGCGGCTCAAGCAGCAGTTGCTCTACACCCGTCCTCCGGGTCCTGTGGGGGGGAATCCCAATGGCGGCGGACCGCTTCCAGGTAATCCTTCGTCACCGCCAGCGGGTCCGCCGCCGGAGTTTCTGCATGCCGCCTATCCGGGATTTGCGCCACCGCCGCATCCCTTTGCCGTGGCTCAGCCGCTGCAGAATCCCGCCGCGGCGGCCATACTCTCCACGCTGATTCCACCCACCCTGGCGTCAACCTTCACGCTGACGGCCCAGAATGTGTGCGCCAAGTGCAACATCAGCTTCCGGATGACCAGCGACCTGGTCTACCACATGCGATCCCATCACAAGAGCGAGGTGGCCTGCGATCCCAATCGCCGCAAGCGCGAGGAGAAGCTGCGGTGTCCCGTCTGCCAGGAGACATTCCGGGAGCGCCACCATCTCACCCGACACATGACCGCCCACCAGGACAAGGCCAGCGATCATCAGCCGCAGCTGGAGGATGCATCTTCCTCCTCCGCCGCAGCAGCCGCTGCAGCTGCAGCTGCAGCTGCCGGCGATANGCCACTTGCGCTGCTTGGTTAGAGTGAGAAAGAGACATAATGAAAAGGGAATGTCAAAATAGAAATGTCAAGGAAGAAAAGAAAGCAGGCTGTACGAAACGACACATTACGCATTGAGAAGCCGAAGCAGACGCAAGTGGACTCGT
This sequence comes from Drosophila burlai, assembly GCA_008042655.1. Classification (NCBI taxonomy): domain Eukaryota; kingdom Metazoa; phylum Arthropoda; class Insecta; order Diptera; family Drosophilidae; genus Drosophila; species Drosophila burlai. The sequence goes on along the minus strand of VNJT01016718.1, from coordinate 5,372 downwards.
TGAACGCGCGCAGCTTACAAGAAGGACATTATGAGCGACACCGATATGGACGGACGGACGGACGACGAGGCCCCTGGCATCAACAACCCGACATATATAACTAGATCCTCCACACTTTCCCCTTAATTCTCTGTCTTTTCCAGGGACCCCAAGGGGTCTCGAGTTTGCTCCTTGTAATATATTATATGACTAAGTTACAGATCCCCTAATATTAGCATGCAATGTGTGGCTGAATGTTTCAATAAAAATCTAATTGTTATGCCAAACTAAAAGGTATTGAGAATTATTTAAATGAAACTTTGGGCGGGGAATACGTATAAGAATATTAATATACAATATATAATATGAGCCATTTCATGGGGGTTCAATTTAAATTAATTAAATAAATAAATCGATTTGTACGCTTACCTTTATTTTTGATTTGACTTCTCAATTCCTTCACTTCGAAATAGCACTTCACACTGACGTATCTTTCCAAAGGGTAAAAAACTGTTGACACTTATTCGAGAATCCTTTTTGAAACCATAAAAGAGTACCTGCAAAACAAATGTTTCATTGTTAGTTTTTTAATATTGACCTTACTGCTTGATTTGTTTGATTTTTTGAGAAAACATTCTATCTGAAGTACAGACTCTTCCCAAAAGACTGCCTTGAGATAGAATTCGGTGTCACTAACGTTGTAATAATAATATATTGTTACTTTTCCTCCGACTTTTTCCTCAGCTTTAGGAATAACTAAAGCTGAATAAAAACTGATGGGAAAAATAATCCACGGGCAGAAATAAAACCCCCTCATCCTTGGAATGGTATCCATTAACTAAGAGATTTTAAACACTTTTCAAAGACCTAATCATTTTTTAGATGCAATTAACGCTTGGTTTATTTACAGATATCATGAACAGCTGTTACAAATATAAAAAAAAAAATTATAAGCAGTGTTTCTTTGTTTTGGATGTAATAATAATAATTAATATTTTTATAATTGATTTTTCAAAACATATATGTATATAAACTAGAGTAAGTAACATTATTTAAAGTGTTAGTTTGTTTACCATTCGAATTTTATATATAGTAGTATTAGATATATAATCATGTCGACTTTTCTTAGCTAACTTTTATCCCGAATTTCCCAAACGATCTTTGTAAAAACTACCAATCTAATCAATCATATTTTTCCTCAAATAAATACTTGAACAACAATTCAAATATCAACGGGTACCTGAACTGATTTTAATTACCTGGCTATATAAAAAGCTTAGTTTACTTAGGGCATATTTTAATTACAAATAATTTTAAATAAATTAGGAACAACGAGACAGAGTAGTCCAGTTAGATTAGGTTTTCCAAAAGAAATACCAAAAATAAAAATTAATTTATTAATTTTGATTAACACTAACGTACAACTTCACTACGCCATAAGAAACCCTGGCGCCTTGCGGCAGAGTTTCCATGAAGTTGATAGTGGCCAAAAAGTTTCCCATGGGAAGAGTATGTGGAAAGCGAACATGATCCAAAGTCATGTCTCGAGCGTACATGTGACCCTGTAAAAATGTATTCAAAGTCTGAAGATTCCATAGCTACACACAACCTTAGTTAAGATATTTACAACGAAGGGACAGGAGTGGTTGACATTGGTAAACTTCTTTAAAGTTCTCCACATCTGAGTGCCGTAGGGCACGAAGTTCCTCTTGGATATTATATCGCAGAACGAGAATGTTACGTTTATCAGAAACGGTTGATACTGATTGGTAAAATCCTTTTTGAACAGTTTAAAATGTATCTGCAAGCGATTTAATTAAATTCTAGTCACTGGAATAAGGATATATTTCTAGCGTCTTACAGTCGGATTTGTATACGGCACTTTGAGGTGACAGTCCATCTGGATAAGGGACCTTTCCCAACTCGTTGCCTGGAGGGAGCACTTGGTGTTCGCTATGAACTTTTCATTGGGCTGACACACTATATTTGTGGTTTTTGTGGTGTATTCAAACACGCAGCCCTGTAAGAAAGCAGTTCTCAAATATCAGTGAAAGGAAGGAACCAAATTACCTGAGGTAGCAGAATCCACAAGGTGAAATAAAATAAGTTCATCATTACAGTGCGAGTTACAAAGTGGGACTAACATTTCAACTCATTGAATAACGCAATCGCCCATTAAAATCTATATACATTAGCAGTTGAATGGCTTAACTTTTATACAGCTCATTAATCATACCCAACAAAATTAATCTATTTATACAAAAAAATTAAAGAAAACTATCAAGCCGGTTCCCGTTTTCAAATCTGTTTGGGAAAATCTCCGTATTTTATACAAAACTTATCAAAAAGGCTTTACACAAAGGCAACATATGTAGTCCCTGAGTAGACTAGACCAAAAACATAGGTTCCCAGGCTTAGAAAAACCAGCAGAAATCCGCGGGCAGCGGCAGAACATACGCCAAATGAGCAGAGTCCAGAGAATATGTTCAACTTGTTAGCGCAGTGAGTCCTGCATCGCGCCAGGATGCGTTGGTCGCCTGCAGCAATTAGATGCGGCCACAAAAACAGCGACGCCGACGCTAATGACCTGGGAACCGGAGTGGTAACAAGCACTAAGGATGTTCCCGCTCCATCATCAAGTGTTCGGAGCAAAAGGTTTTTGGCAAGAATGAATTTCGAATTTCAATATTTCCACACTCGCGCCGGCAGTCAACCCTCGGCGGAATCAGTTCCCATGAGCCACGAATTTGTAGCATGGCAAATTCCAACAAAGCGCAACGAATTCCTCGGGTGGTGGCTGCCCCGGCGATATGCCTGCCTGTTCCCCTTAGCTGCACTCAAATGAGCCGCATCGAATCGCGTTGATTTAGCGTGGCCAAAATCCTGTTAGCCCCGTGCCGCAGAAGTCACGGAGCCAAGCGGGATTCTCACAGGATGTCTTGCTGCCTTATCGACTGATGTATCAATTGATGGCGCCGATGGCATCTCGCTAAACGGCAAACGCTCTGCTCCGATCCGCTCTGCTCATTGTTCCCATGATGGGATTAGCATTTTATGGCTTTGTGTTCGCTGCCTGCCACTTGATAAAGACATTCACGGGGCGGCTCCTTTCCCAGGACCCAAGTTGGTGGTGTGAAAACAATTGCTCTTGAATATAATGTAAGCAAATTGGTGGCAAGAAGATATGAACTAGGTAACGAATACCTTGATGTTTGTTAGGGAAGTACACGGGTTTTATGAAGTGACTTTATTAGGGTAAATATTTATTAAAAAGGTTTATCAGTAGAAAAATATATATGTTAAAAAATATGCGTAATGCATAGCCCTGAGTAACTCTTCCTTTGTTCCTTCTTTCTGTTACTCACAAATATGTCTTGAGATATGTATTCCCATTTCCAAACTCATTCCCAGATTTCTCAATTACAGTCATTGTCCTTGATTTATTTTATGCATTTCCCCAATGAGCAATTCCAGCTTCCTTTAAAAAACAATTAGAACTTCCGGGCGCTTGGAAAAACAAACAGGAAAACGCAGAGCTCACACGAGCCAGAACTCATTGCCTTGCTAAAGCCAACACATCGTCAAAATCACATTTCCTCATTTTCTCATTCACAACCAGGATAGAAGGGCAAAGGACCCAGGACAGACAGGAGCCACTCACTCAAAACGACGCCCGAGGCAACCAACTCGAAATCAACTTCATAATAAGCCCCATCATCATCATCCTCATGCCTCATGCCTCATGCCGGGGTGCCACATAATAGCCGCCATAATCACATTTCATATTTATCACATTTTTACGCCCACCACGGAGCTTCCACTGCGCCTGCGACCTGCTCGGCTTTGTTTGCCTTGTCTAACCTCGCAATTTGACCGTAAATAAATTGCCTGCTCATTTGGTAAGCGCCGGATTGCCCCCCTTTTTTTATCCAATCCCCACTCTCGCTCGGAAAACCGTGTTCAAATACGTTTAAACACAATGCAAATACGGTTATAATGCCGCCAAAAAACACAACAAGGAGCGACAGGATCAAGAAAATCAGACAGCTGGAGCAGGCAGTCGAGCCCAGGGCCTTGGCTCCGCCCCATCACCGCCGCGCACAGCAACCCCCCGTGCGTATGAGTGATTTCTGCTCATCTGCGCTTAAAAGTATGCAAATGCCGCCACGGAGTTACTGGTAACTGGTTTCGGTTTTGGTTTTGGTTTTGGCTTTCCCAGGGGCTGTGGGCGTGTCGCAGGGGAACTGACTTTTATGACACAGCCAGTGCGGGTGCCTGGCCAAAGTGTTTTTTAACTGCAGGCAATTTAATTTCCACTTGCCCCCGGCCCTTTTTAATTTACACCACAGCCAAGTCACACCGCCGCCATCGATGGGGTTTGAGTGTGTATGGCTGCTGATTAGCCCTGCGGTTGGGAAACTTAAAACCCTGTCACACGGTGACAAAAACGGGGTTAACTTATAAATATAATTGGTTCGAACTTGTGTTCATTGGAATTTTGTAAGAAAAATAAAGAACTAAAATGTAAATAAATTTTATAATAGTTAATGGCTTTGCATTCCTATTTGTCAGTATTTTTTTGTACTTTTGTACTTTTCTTATTAAAAATTTTAATAATTATAATCTAATCATTTTCCTGCTATTTTGATGTTAAATTATTGGCGGGAATATTCTTGCTCTTATTTTATTATTTGAATTTATTTTCATAAAAATATGTACCAGTAAAAAACGAAAATCCTCATTGAAAATCCACGTTATAAAAAATCCCCCAAATCGATCTACGGAGTTTTTTACGTGCACCAAACACCGCACTATAAGAGCCCCTGAAAAACTGACAGCCAAGCCGCTTAAACTTTGAACTTTGTCATTTCAATTTTCGCCAAACGGATGCGCTTTGTTTCAGGCTCTCCAGCCCCAAGCCTGGGAACAGAGACTCAGACGCTGGTGCTGGATGCCTGGATGCCTGGCTGAGAAGGAAAATGAGGATGAGGAGGCTGAAAGTCGGTCCGAGGACATCCATGAGCCGCCCGGAAACATTGAGCCTGACAATGCGACTTTCATTTGCCGAAACTGCGGAGGAGCTCCGCCATTGTTTTGGGCCACAGACAGGCGGACAGGCTGAAGTCCTGGGGCCGAGCCGTGCACTCCAGTGCAGGAAGTTTTTCATGCGCCATGACACTTTTTGTGCGCTCTCTGCGGTGGCCATTTTGTTCCGTGACTTGCCGTGCCGTGCCAGGATACCTTGTTGCCAGGAGGCTCCTCCACTTCCAGCTACCATTGAAATTTTCCGAATATTTTTGGATGCATGGAAGCTGTTTGCCATGGCCAAAAGACAGGCGGCGGCTTACCGCACACACAGCGGCAGATCCCGGTGCCGGAGCAGGCACATCCTT
>VNJT01016717.1:0-19281 GCA_008042655.1 Drosophila burlai | reverse complement strand
TTTTTTATTGTCCTAGAATATAGAGAACAAAAGGTGGGGAAAATGAGAGCAGGGACCATAAAAAGAAAACACGTGAGCGCAGTAAATATAAACTATTGTTTAGGCTTAATAAATATAAATCCATTATTAAATTTAAATATTATTGCTCGAAAAACTGCAATGATTCGGTTAGTAAATCTTAATTTTAATTTAATTCCCAGTTCAATGAATTAATGCCTCTAAAAACCAGCCGAGTCATGGCTTAAATTTATGCGAGACCGTTTAGCGGGCTGCAAAATCGGTGATCTGCGATTTGAATTTTACGTGTTTCTAATTAACCCATTATGGGTCCCACCCATCCCATCCCAACTGTTTTAGTGGGCTATATAAGGCGGGCTCTAAGGCGAACAGGTGCACACTCTCGAAGATTGGGCCTCAGCATGAGGCTGCTCGCTGTTCTGCTGTTATCAGGTGAGCAAAAGGTAGATCTGATTTTATTATTTCGCATTCTTATTTCCTTTGTTTCTCAGCGGTTTCCTCTTTCTGCGAGGGAAAGTGGACTTTGAGCGCCGTTCGGCCGGTTAGAAGGGAATCTCGGCCGAAGGAAAAGCCAGAACCCTATGACAAATACGACGTGTACTATTACAGACCCGAAACGATAGCTCATCCGCCTCCTCCTCCTCCTTATGACTATGGCTCCTACCATATAGCTCCACCTCATTACTCCCATTGCCAGTGCAAGCCTGGACCGCCAGGCGCTCCTGGACCTCCAGGATTACCAGGATTGCCAGGTGAAGAGGGACCCGTAGGAGAAAAGGGAGATCGTGGCGAACGGGGAGAAAAGGGAGAACGGGGTAAGAGGGGCAGGCCAGGTTATGCTGGATTTCCGGGTCCCATTGGACCTCCAGGCCCACCCGGTGCGCCAGGCGCCCCAGGAAAGGGTTCAGATCATCGACAAGGGCCAACAATTGTTTATTTACCGGCGAAAGAATCAACAAAGGGCACTTCAAGCAATGAGAACCAGCCATCAAAGTCCGATAGCAGTCAGCCCATTAAAGAAACAAATAAACCCAAGGAACCGCAGCCCTTCAGGGCACATTCCCATGAAATAAAAAATAAAGTTGCCAAGCCACAGCTGACCCAGAACCACAAGAGCCCGAGTCGTAGAAGACCAATAGCTTCCGCACTTTCTAATCTCCAGAGAATCCACCAAAGCCACAAGATAAATCCGTATCATAAGAACAGAAAAACAGTTGTCAGACCAAACTCCAGTTCCCAAAAACACAAAACGAATAATTTAAGCCATCAACAACCAACAACCACTAAACGAAAGGTAATTAAAACTACAAGTACAACTAATCAAACTAATTCGAGCAATCCAAATCGCCGGCAATCTCCAATCAAAAACAAGGTAACTAAACTCAGCGAGAAACCCAGTTTAGCAAATCAAAATAAAACAAGAACAGATTTGGCAATCAGTAAAGTCTCATATCCCGAAGAGAAATACCAAGTCATTGAAGATGTAAAAGGTAGCCAAAACAACGCCTTATTAAGTCCTACAACTCAGCAAGAAGAAAAACAAGACATTGAACAAAGTGAAATTCTAAATGAAAAGATATCTAAAGTTCAAATGGATCAAGTTGAAGAGATTAAAAACAATTCAGAGTCTAATTCCTTTGGTAAAGATACCCCAATGGTAAGTTTAATGCAGCCTACAACTATTGTTATAGATGATAAAAATCTAGATATGACGAATACAAGCTTAAACCAGGAATCGAAGGTAAATACAATGAATTCAGAGACAACTCCACCTGCCATTGAAATCACTACTCAACCTATAAATACTAAAATGGAAGAAGAAAATCAAGAAATTAAAGAACTAATTAAAAGTGACCTGATTGAAGTTAACTCAGAGACAACCAATATGGATTTAGTCGAAAATAATTCAGAGTTAATAACAGCAGTAAAAGATTCGCCGCTTGAAAGTATTACCCAGCCAACAACTAATGAAATTGATTATGAAAATCATTTTAAAATTGATTTAAATACCAAGAAAAATGAAATAATCGACAGTAATTCAGGGAAAACCGAATCAGAATTAACTATGAAAGACAGTTCAAAATATTTCCTACTGGAAGAAGTTACTCAACCTGCAGGGAATGAAATATCAAAGGAAAATCAAGAAGCCAATGAAGATACAACTCTTAATAGTTATATGGATACTTCGACTATAAAGAGTGAGTTTGCAGAAGATAATATCCAAGCAACAGAACAAGCCACAGATAGTTCAGGATATGTATCTACTGAGTCTCCGGAAGAAGACACTACAAATGAAAACTTTGCAGAAACAGAGAATACATTCAACGTTACTACTCCGGAGCCCTCTTTAAGTACTGATAACCCAGCAAGCAATCAAACAGATAATGTCCAATCAACGGAAGCTATAATATCAACCAGGGAAAATATTTCTGATAGTCTGGATAAAGAAACTATAAGCACAACAACCGAAGAACCAGTAACTACCTACATTGAGGCCACCACAATAAATACCAGCGTCCAACAAGAAGATAATATACCCTCTTCTAAGGTTCCCGAATCATCATTTGGTATCCCGGTGTCTATAATTATTTAAACTTCATCTGATGCTTTCAAACCTACAGAGGCAAGAGTTAGAGTCTGACATTATTTTAAATAAAGGAAATATATAAAATACTACATCTTGGGTTATTTTGTTGAGCTTAGAGATTAAATAGAAAAAAATGAAATATATTCAACAATCCTTTTTATTAGCATGTAACATGTGGCATAATGTGAACCACAAGTAAATTCTATATACTAAAAGATCCTTAATGCAGACTTTCAATGATTTCAATTATTAAATTGAAGCAAAAGAATTATAAAAATATATAGATTAATGATCATATCTGGGACAACCAACTTGTTTCAGATATTCTAGGCCATTAATGCTATTATTGAACAAGCTGAGGCCTGAGATCCTGCCACTTGCTCAGATCGATTTGAGGTACGTCATGGCAGTTGATGAGCAGATTTCTAAATACAAATTAAATGTAAGTGGGGAACTTAGCAGGGAACATATCTAAAAACTCACTGCGAATTGGGAAACACAAATACATTGGGTTGAATGGTGTGCAGATATTGGGCATTGTTACAGAACAAGCTGGCCAAACTGACCTTGCGAATCTCCGCCAGTTGATCTGTAGAGAAGGATTTACAAACGTTTCTCGAATAATGCTAGAAGATCACTCACCCCGCGAAAAGCCTGCTGGATGCTCGCGCTCGAAGAAGAATCTATCGGCTCGCCTGGTGTTGTGGAACTGTTTGCCAATTATACACAATAAAGTGGGTCCGAATAGAGCCTCGGGAATGTGGAATTCCAGGGTAGCGCCCACACTCAGCTCCACATCGTCGGGAGTGGCATAAAGGCGACGCAGCAGTGAGATTTTCTAAAAACACTCAAAATAAAGATTTGGAGCTCGAGAGGTTTTTCCCCCATTTATACCTCTGCCTGGATTTCGTGAGCAAAGTCCGCCCAGTCCACAGCCCGTCGTAGTCCACAAAACTCGCGCACATCGTTGTACGAAGCCAAGGAAAAGTCCCGAGCCCTCTGGATGTCGATAGCCTTCAGATCCGATCCGAATTCCTCGAACTTCTTGCGGTTGAAGTAGTGCTTGAGCTCGCGGTCAATGTTTCCGTCCGATCGCTTGTGGAGCTGCGTGGCCAAACCCCTCAGCAGGGCGTCGAAGTTGTCGTACTTGTTCAGCAGGGAGATGGTCTCCGCCCGATCAAAATACTCGCTCAAGCGCATCGTCTCGTTGGCATGGCGATTGGGAGCCACCAAACTGAAAGGGATAATTATGACAATGAGCACAGGGACTAAGGACTTGGTTGGCTACCAATACTCACGAGAACCAGCCGGGAATCTGGGTGTGAGCATAACGGAACGCTGCGGTAGAGAACTCCGCGTAGGCAGCTGGGTTAACCGTCTCGTCATAGTCGTTGACGTATTCTGTCGGCTCCACCGGATAGACCAGACCATTGAGATAGCTATAGGTGCGACCCACGAAGAGGGGCAGCCAGTCGTTGTAGGTGATCTTCTGGTACTGGGCAATATTGATCTTGCGCGCCTCCTGGAAGATGCGCTCGTCATCGTAGTCGGAGTTTAGCAGGGCCAGGTGCTCGGCCAGGCGATTATGCTCCCGCACCAGCACCGTATGCAGCACGGCGACGGTGGGCTGGAAGCGATTCCGCTTGTCAGGCACAATGTAGCACTCGCTCTGAGTGCCGCACTCTCCGTCATGATTCTGGCTAACCGGCAGCCAGTGCTGGCCATTGACGAAGCTCGTCCGCAACAGACCGCCCTTGAAGAGGCGCACCATCCTATTCTGCGAGTGCGTGTTGCCATACACTGAGGAGAGATCCAAGTAGGCCGTGGACACTGACAGCTTCTCGGGGTAGGGGGCATCACTTCTTGGGCAAATGGCATCCGCCTCGGACACACTGCGTGCGAAGGGGAGACAGCTCTTGCCGGTGTGATATGCGATGGGTCCTCCACGCGGCAAGCTGATGACGTAGCAGCGGGGATTACGCGGTTCTGCGCAGCAATCCCGGGGAGCTCCTTGGGTCGTCAGCTGACTGAGGTCGTGGGCCACGAACTGGCCCCATTGCATGGCCGCCATGGTACGGAATCTGTCGTTGCTGGTCTGTTCACCGTACACCGAGAGGGAGATTAGACGTGCATTGGGGGCCTGCTCCACCTGTCGGGGAGGCAGGAGGCGACGGTACCGGGAAACTGCGATCCCGTAATCCGGATAGAGCAGGTTGTTGCAGGAACCATCTATACTCCGGTACTGCAGGTTGCGCGTGTCATTCAGGCAGCTTGGGGGCGGCACTCCACATCTCAAGGGGTGGTTAGGTCCAGAAGACGGCGCCCACTTGTTGTGAGCAGCGTTGGACTCGTACTTGGGCAGGAAGTCCGCGATCAGAGCATCCAAGCTGCCATCACTGACGCCCGGACGAATGTCGAATGTATCCCGCTTTGTCCTGGACACCGGATCCATAGAGGCGAACGGACACTGGCTGGCCACCGCCACAGCCAGCACACTGGAAACCAACAGAAAAACTCTCATCGCACCGACGACACCTCGAGACGCAATGACGGCCCACAGACGCGGCGCCCATATATACGAAACTGCGGCACCCGCTGGCCCGCACGATCTCCGTGCTCCGGAGACGTGATAATGCAACGCGAAATTCTTGGTAAGATCGTCAAGATAGAAGAACGTGCAGAAATATGCGAGCATAATTTCCAATATTCGGTAGTGGCCACCTGTGGGCAAATTCATAACTAAATAATGCCGACCTGAACGTGTTTTCCGTTCGGAAATATTTTGGAAGGGGTAATTTCTTAATAAATGAACTTATTAAGCAGATAAGACCAAGAAGAGATATGTATCTACCTTGCCAGATTCTGATTCTTGCCAGAATTTCATTCTGAAATGAAAGCAGCATTCTTCTGAGTCATCATTATTGTGTCTTCTGGTTTTGATGTATTAACTAAAATACAATTTGTGTGTTAATGAAACCTCTAATTAATGAAAACTGCATTATTGTACCATAAGGCCATAATCCTTATTGAAACGAACTTTATAATATATATTCAACATTTGCGTTAATAAATAAAAACGAAACAAAAACTGTGGATGGCATGTGTAGTGACTGGAATGTAGCATAAATAAACTTAAATTGTTCTTCGGTAATCAACAAGGACTTGTGCAGTCATGCATGCCTCTTGGGTTTCATCAAATGTACACATTAAAAAGGTGTATCTGGGGCCCTACTATTTTGATTCCAGCAAATATTTTCTTAGGCCCGGCGGCATTAGTATATAAGAGTTAAGTATTGTCTTCCATTTGATGTGATAGGTACTGAATTCCATGTATAAGCGTGAAGCCTCCTCATCGTCAAGTAGTTTTCCGATATGCCGCATCAGTCTCTTTAAAAGGCACGCACAGCTCAGGAGCATCAGTTCGGGATACTCAGAGCCCAGCTCCTGACTATCGATCCTGCAATTGGGTAACATTAAGCAAATATCTTTTTCTGATGGTTGGAAAACTCACATTATGTCAATGTATTTTTCGACAATCTTCTGAATGACACAGAAGATCTGTCGGTAAAGACCAATATCTTTCAGATACAAATCATTGACCTCAATCAACTCAATCACGTGCAGGATATTATCACTGGCATGCTGTAGGAAACCTAAAATATGAATTATTAAAATACTTAATACTATGCTTAAAAAAACAATTACGTATACGTTACCAATCATGGCAAGAAACATGGAAAACTTAAGCACCCCAAGCAAGCACATATCATGAGTTTTGGGTAAATGCAAGGTGAGAAAACTATTATATGTGCCATACAAAGTCATCAAGTCATGCTGAACTTTTAAATCTAAAATAGTAAGACAAAATAAGGTCAGTAATTCAAAACTCAGACGCCATGCAGTCTTACGAACCTCTTGGAGAGCTTTTCAGAAATGATACCTTGTCGTTTATTTGATGTATAAGTAACTTATGGTATCGCAAAAGCTCTGATGACTTTTCAGGTTTTTTTCCAAACTGAAAATGAATAAAAATGTATAAACAAATGTATTTTCAAAAGCACCAATTATGAACTTACGATATTGACTTCATCATTAAAAGTTGAGGGAAACTTAAAATCCTGGAATTGTGCCCTCTCCGAAGTCAGGTTCTCGTCATATTGGTTAATCAAGTTACAGCACACCACCAACTCAACGCCGGCATTAATTTGGTCAGTTGTCACTCCCAAAATGTGACCACTAGGTAGCAATCTAAAATGGAGTTAAATAGACTTTAGAAACAGAACAAAAGACTAAAAAATGGGCAAACGTACATCACTTTCACGTTTTCAGTCTTACAACAATGCTTAAAGGTCTTTAAGGTGGCACAAAGAGAGGTTTTTAGCTGATGGATTCGATTATTTACAGTGAACTTGTTGAAGTATTGATGAATGTACAGATGAAAGTATTTTGCAATATTCTTTAGCAACTGACAGCGCTTCGGTGTGCTGAAGTCCTCGAGAATTTTATCAACTAGCTGCATGGGCAGAATTTCCGCATTTAAGATTTCTTCAACGCAATCAACATCACGATTTTTCAGGCATAATGAGTATAGCTTATTTTCGAAATGAACTAAAGGACTTTCACCTTGCGGAATTAGCGCGTCATTTTTTCCGCTCTTCTCCGGCGCCTTTTTTACGTTTTTGTAGCACTCCACGAAATCGGTAAGAGGATTGATTTTGTAATAACTAAAAGGATTTGCGGTAATACGTTCAGTTGGCATCGGTGCCGGGAACGTGGCTGTGAACTCAACACGCGCTCCGTTCAAAAATTCTCCAAGTCTCGGATACCTAAACTCGTGGCGCTGGGAATTTAATAAAATGTGGGTGCCTAAGCGCAAAAGTACTGCTGCTATTACATTGATCATGTCGATCTTCTCCAGGCGCAACAAATTAAAGAACTCGTCTACAATATCGGTTTCAGTATATATGAAGACCGCCAGGCGAAATGCTGTGGACACCACATCGCGGTACTGCTCCCTACTGAGACGATTGTAGTCTGGCCGTGTGGCGAGAAATTCCCCCACAATATGGTACTCTTCGTCTTCCTCCTCGGCATGCTCCAGTATAAAGTACCAAGCGGCGCGTGGATTGTTAAGAACTCTGAAATTGATATTTTTTTCGTGCTATCTTATTAAAATTATGTAATATCTTGAAAGCTTACCCGCCATCCAATGTAAAGTCTAATATAGCCGGAAATACGTATTCGGCAGCTTGAAGAAATAGCCGAAACAACATTGTGGCTTCTAGCATAGGTATTACGCCAATTCGATAGCCATTACATTCAAACCTGTGCGCATCTGCATCGGCGTCAAAACACGCCTTGGAACAGTAGGTCTTATAACGACAAACCTCGCAGGTATAAAGTAATTCCTGATGCGTTTCACAATGACAGCAGTTTAGAAATGGCGCACTGAACTGAAAGAGGGCGGGATCCTCCACCAGAACTATTTCCCCTTTGGGAATATCACTTGATGCCAAAATAGCCGTTGAATTATCACCCGACTTTGGACTGCCATACAAACGTTTTTTGGTTAATCTAAATAAGTTACGAAATTATGGCAATGCTTACACATATTTACAGGCCTTGCTGGCGTATGGAATTTCCCTGCAGAATTTGAAACCAAGAAACGGCTCAAAGAACTTGCGATCCGTGTTCTTGCAAAGCTCCACATTCCTGGACGTTTGATTGATTTTCTCCTCGTATAGTTTTAGAACCGACAAATCGCTGGCGATTTCTTTGAAAAATACAAGACAAGTACAATATTTGGAATAATCTTTAGAAAACGGGCATCTCTTTATTATATGTACTCACCACTGTTTTCAGGTATGGAGGCACTATCTGTAAAAATATAAATTACTATACACCAAATATTTAAGCAAATAATTATGTTTGTGTACCAATCAGCGTCTTCACATAAGCCAACTTGTCCCTCGCCTGTTGATATTTTCGCAATATATACAGGCAAACGCACAAGTAGATCCCAGAGATTATGATTCCCTCTGTCGTTTTGAGTGCCACCGGCAAAGATTCGTAATAAAGCAGGTCATTGCTGGCGATCTAGGAGTGAAAGTGTACAACCGTCATTAGATTAATCATTGATTAGGCCCGTAGATAGTAAATATATATTTTACCAAATGTTCACAGTTCTTCATGTAGACCACACTTCTGGCCAAGATCGCATCCACGAATGAAGTCGACTCACTGGGTCCCCGGCAAATGATTTCGTTTAAATTCAGCAATGTCTGAAATTGGAACAACATAAATATTACGATCTCAACAAATTCCAGGCAAAGCAAACAGCCTACAGACCTGTTTCATCACATGGGTGTCTTTCAGTTTCAGGCACTTCTTTGAAATCGCCAGGCAACTTTCTGCGTTCCCAGCAAAGTTATCAAAAGCCGCATCAGTTTCCTTTCGTAAGATCTTCAGGAACAGTTCGCACTCTCTGGAATTACAATACGAGTTAATATTAGTTGAAATACAACAATATAAGAATAATAAACAAAAAACTTTAATGCAAGTCGACGCCATAGGCGCGTGGCGTAGATCAAAAAGCATTGTTACTTACATCAGGTTGCGTGGACACATAACCGAGGTCATCGCTTCATATTCTGAGGCCTCGAGAGAAATGTCTGCCACTAAATACAATGGTATCCTACGCATAATTTGCAGTTAATTTAGAAATTTCACGAGAACTTGCAGTTTTCAAGCTCTCGCGCTAGAAAGTGTGACCGAATCTGGGGGCGATAAAAAAGCAATCAGTTATTGGAGGTGCTTTTTCTATGAACATTGATATTTAAAAAAATAAAGAATCTTAAATAAAATATATATATACTTTTAAACTTTCTATTGAGTTCCTGAGCCGCTTTTAAAAAAGAGTTTAAAGCAACAAAAATAAACTATTTTTGTTGTGTTTTAATTTAATTTTAGTAGTAAGGTCATACCAATTAAGATTTCCAAAGGAACTAGTTCCATTGTGGTCCATCACTATTATTTCAACCCCAGCATGGATCGATAAATAGGAAATAATAATAATAAAATAATATCATAAAAAATGGGCAAAACCTCAAAGGATAAACGGGATATCTATTACCGACAGGCGAAGGAGGAAGGGTGGCGTGCCAGGAGTGCTTTTAAGCTCCTTCACGTGGACGAAGCCTACGGCATACTAAATGGTAAGATTCCGATTCCTTCCGGCTTTAAATATTCTATAAACTTTAAAACAGGCGTCCAACGGGCGGTGGATCTTTGCGCGGCTCCTGGCAGCTGGTCGCAGGTGCTGTCCCGGAAATTGTACGACCCCTGCCAGACCGACGACGAGAAGGCCGCAGTGAAGATCATTGCTGTAGACCTGCAAGCTATGGCTCCCATTAGAGGCGTCATACAACTGCAAGGCGACATCACCAAGCAGTCCACTGCCGAAGCTATAATCGGTCACTTTGGAGGAAATAACGAGGAGAAGGCGCAACTTGTGGTCTGTGACGGGGCTCCGGACGTCACCGGTGTCCACGAGATGGACGAGTACATGCAGCACCAGCTCTTGGTGGCAGCCCTCAGTATTGCCACCTGTGTGCTGGAAACTGGAGGCACTTTTGTGGCCAAAATCTTCAAGGGTAATGCCACCTGGCTGCTCAGTTCGCAGATGCAGATATTCTTCAAGAAGTTCGACATTTACAAGCCGCCCAGTTCGCGTCCATCTAGCATAGAAGCCTTTGTGGTGTGCTCCGAGTTCTGTCTGCCCGCCGGCTACATTCCCCAGGTGATAAACACGGCTCGAGATGATATCAGAGTGTTGGCGCAGAAGACGGGATCCGAAGTCAACCGCCGTCTGGTGCCCTTCATTGCCTGCGGAGATTTAGGCGGGCTAAGTGATAGCTCTGGGGATAAATCTGAAGCTTCGGAGGATTCGAATGCGGTAAGAAATGCAAATTTAGGTGTTTGTGCTTACTAATTGTTAATCCCAACAGGACGTGCAATACGCATACGATGCTGTCATGGCAGATGCATTTTATCCCTTGGAATTCAAGGAGATCATACAAGCGGTCTATGACGAACAATTGCAAATTAGCTAAATTTGTAAAATAAAATATGAATTTAATATATTTCAATGTCACGTCTTTTTTTGCCTAAGATGGAAGATGCAGTTAAACAATAGTTAGAAAACACTTACTTTAGATAATGTAAAGTCCTTAGGTACTTAATATTAACACTAAATTACTTTATTGTGTGTGAATTCTGTCATTTCAGCAACAGCTTTCGCTGCTCAATTTCTAAGAGTTTCTTCTTTAATTCGATTTTTTCCCCCATCAACTGCTCGATGGCGAGGTGGTGACGCTTGTCCTCGAATAACTTCTGCTTGTACAGGACACAGAACTCGTTAAGTGCGTGATGTGCGCTGTGTGTGGCATCGTTGATAATGCCAATGTTGTTGTTAATCTTCTCCAGCAGAGTGTCCTCGTCCACGGTTCGACTCGCTGCCAACGCAGCCCGTTTGCTAGACTGCAGGTAAAGTGGGTCAATGTCGGCTTTGGTTTCCTCCGGCTCGTAAACGAAGTCTGGGGAGTTGTTCAGGGCACCAGGGCTGTCATCCTCCGGGACCACATCCTCGACTTCGTCCACATCGAACTCGGTAGTGGAGTGGTCGTTCATCTCGTCGTCATCGGAAACCTTCATGATTATTTGGCTAACATCCTCGTTGAGGCGGCACAACGTGGCTATTGTTTCCTCCGACGAATTGAGGCTTGTACCGAAGGGGACGTTGAGCATCTCATTCTTTTCCACCTTCTTCAGAATGAACCTCTTCCAGTCCTTCAAAGCCTGTAAATAAGCAAAACCATTAAGGGGTGATTGTTATCCAGAGGCAAAAGGATACACCACCTTCTTCCAAGTGGCCACGTCCTTTCGCGGAGGTCCATGTCGATTTAGGTTTGCGGTGAGCTGCTCCCACAACGATTCCAAATTGCCCCGCGTCTCCCACGTCGGGTTCTGCAGCAGGCGCGGATGCTTCTTCACGAACTCCAGCAGTATCACCTCCTGCGTCGAGTTCCGGGGCTTGCCCTTGTTCCGGTCGATTGCCGTCGTTTGATATTTGTACTTGTGGTTCTGCGACAAGGCAGAACCTTGTGCCTTGTGCATTCTATTCATATGCTTTGTGAGATTCGTGGTGGTTGTCTTGAAGGACAACTTGGCCTTGCAGATGTTGCACAGAGCATAGGTGTCGTCCACAGCCGTGAAGAAAAACCAAATTTCACTCGTCTTTCGCTTCATTTAGGCTTCTTTTAAGTAAGTTGTTTTGGGCAATAAGCCGTCTTCTCAAAAGAACCAGTTGTTTAGGGATGTGCTAACTGCTAAGCAACCGACTAGTTCGCAACTAGTTCAAAATATCGGACAGACCGGTAATTATATGGGATATTCTTATTCATAAAAACTTAATTAACTATTCCTGGAATGTATTTAAAAAAAATACAAATATAAAATAAAGAATAAGACTTCGGAGAGCCAAAATTCCCTTGGAGTTTTTAATTGGATCAGTTGGATCAAATTTTAAAATCGAAGCCAAATCGTAAGCCAAAAATGCAAAGAAATAACAACACGTAACGTTGACAAGTATCAAAATCATGTCGACTGCAGAAAGAAAATAAAATAAATTGTATTTATTTCGTTGCAAAAATTTGAGTGTTGTTCTATTTTACAAAGGCAATTTCCAAATAAAACAATTTAATTGAATAATTTTAGATTCAAATAATTTATTTATTTAATGTTCTGAATATAAAAAATGCAATCGATAGCTGATTTGTATCGATAGGGAAAAAGAGCTGCACGACCGTCCATCGCTAGGTCACACTGGTGACAACTTGTCACTGACAAGTCATGATAATTTTTTTTGAAGCAATAGTTTTTCGCCATGGATGACTCGTTTTTCGGCTTTGATACAACTATACCGGTGAGCAATGGTCGCCCCCACGGGTGTAGTATTATGGAGGAGGAAACTGGTTGAGCCGGAGCGATATTCGCTTGGAGATTTCCCTTCGAAACTGCCTTTTCACCTCCGGAGAAGTTTCGCAAAAAGGGGCAATTGAAGGCCAGCGGGGGCCGTGGATAAGCGTGATTTTAATGTATTTGTATAAATTTCATCCCCAGGACGAGGACGGTGGCGACGGGCGCATTGCGGAAGAGGAGTATGATGCACTGAACGACGAAACCTTCGGATCGGCGATAAATGGTGACTGGGAGGAGGCCCACGAGACCATGGTGCGCCTCGGCGGCAATGGCGAGCGGGTGCGGAAGCGGCCCGCGGACGCGTCTGCCGGCGGTAGCAGGGATGTGGATTTTACCGACCACGGCAATGGAGCCTTTCGGCACCCGAACTTGCTGTCGTCCGGTCCGTCGTCCAGCGGCTCTACACCGGCCCCGTTCAATGCCCCCTTTCGACAGGCGCGCCATATTGGCGACTCGGATCTGGAGCTGAACCTCTCCTCGATGAAGCTGGACGACATGGACCTCTCCACATTCGCCGACAGCGAGGCCGGTGGTCTGAGCAATCGGATCAATCTGGACTCTGCCGTCTGGGCGTCGCAGCCATTTCCGAACAACCAGCCACTCTTTCGAGAGCCCCTGCGCAGCGCCTTCAAGCCGCAGCAGCCGCACCAGCAGCAGCACCAGATGAAGCCTCCGCCAGAGGCTAATGCCAACTTCCCGCTGCACCACCTGCCGCCACCACCATCGCAGCAGGCTGGGCCGAAGATCACCACCCTCGAGGACATTGAACGCAATATGATTATCCAGCAGGCAATGCCCAAGCAGCATCAGCAACATCAACAACAGCCGCCGCCGCCGCAGCAGCATCACCATCACCAGCCAGCGGAGCGAAAGATGTTCGACGACTTCAGTCTAGGCAACAGGCAGCAGGGGGCCACACCAACCATGATGCATCAGCAGCAGCAGCAGCAAAAGCAGCCCCCGCAACAGCCGCAACACAAAGGTAAGCAAGCAGTGCATCGGATAGGCAGACGTTTGTGTGCTCATTAAGTGGAAAATCATTGAAACCAAGTATAAATATTTAAGGCTCCTTCGGTTATCATGAGATCCAATTTCTGGATAACTTGATCCAATATTTATGTTAGCCGGAATCGTTCAGAATCGCCCCTGGTAACATTAAAAATAATAATCATTTTTCCCACAGCACCTCCTGGCTTCTTAGGAACGCCGCAGACCTCTCCACCCAGGCCAAATTTGGGCTTCCCCGGTCCCCATCAACTGCCCGAGCTGCTCCCGACACCCCCGTCGCAGCAGCAACTAAATGGCATGGGTGGCAATCGAGCGCCGCCCGGGTTTATCTATCCCCCGGGTATGCCCGGCAATATGCCCCAACTGCCGCAGCATCCGCTCATGCCCCAGCACTTGCCGCCCAACTTTCCGTTGCCCGGCGGCAACCAGCGCCCACTGCCTAATCCGCACGCCCTGCCCACGGCTCTGAACAACTTTGCCATGCATCCGAGCTTCAATGCCATGCGCGCCGCTGGCATTCATCCGGCGGCCTTTATGCAGCCACCCCATCCACATCAGATGCAGCAACCGCGAATGCCGCCGCATCCGCTGCAGTCGGCCAACAGCCTGCTCGGTCAGCAGCCAAACTCCATGTACAATATGTTCAACATGCGGCTGGTGCAGGAGATTCAGCAGAACCATCCGCTGCTCCAGCAGGCCGCCGCCGCCCGGCAGATGCAGCAGAGCCGTGCCGGCTCCGTGATCAGCGACCGCCAAAAGAATCAGATGCAGCAACAGCAGCAGCTCGGTCGGCGTCCGGACGGAAACTACCCACTGGAAGAGTACGATGAGTACGCCAACCTGATGAGTACCCGCGACAAGCACTGGCTGATCGGGATCCAGCTGTCGCAGCTGAACACGGACACGCCGTACATCGACGACTACTACTTCACGGTGCACAGGGAGCGCAAGGCGCAGCAGAACGGGCAGATGCGCAACAGTCAGGCGCACAAGGACAACCAGCTGAACCATCCGCTCACCCAGCCGCGCGGTCATGCGCAGCTCATCCTCGTCCAGCTGGGAAACAAAAATGGGACACGTAACGGTCATGGACGCGAGCGTCGCAACTCGGAGAACACCAGCAGCACGGGAGGCAGCACCAACAATGGGCCAGGTGGCAACAACAACAACCTGACGGGCTACATCTACTCGCCGCTGAAGTTCGAGAACTCGCTGGGCAAGCTGCAGTATGGCAGTGTGACGGCGCCGCGCAAAATCATCGACGCCGACATAATGGGCGGCGAATCGAGCACCGGTACCGATGCCACGGCTACGACCTCCTCGAGCACCAACCCTAAGTCCAACGCAGGAACTCCACTGCTGCCCTCGGCGAGCAGTGAAGTCAATCCGAGCAGCATGCGTAAGTCGCGTCACATCTTGCTGTTAATCGAGACGCTGTACCGGTATCTGCTCAAGCTGGAGGATCTGGAGAGTCCCGAGGTCATGGCCACCATAGAGCTGAAAAAGAAAAAGGAGGCCGAGCGTATCGCTGCCCTGGAGCAGCTGGAGATGGCCAACAAAACGGCCGAAGAGCGAGCCGCCGAGGCCGCTAACCCGCAGACCATGAATCCGCAACTAAAGAACAGGTTCAACTACGAGGTGGAGACGAATGCGGCTCTGGTCAATAAATTAAAGGCGGGTCTGGCCTTTGACAAGGTGGTGTCCATGATGAATGTGCGCAAGGGAAAGGTGAGTTTGGGGAGCATGAAAAGCGGGAAGAAAGGAAATTAACTCAAAAATATCCTTTATCCTTGCAGATACTTCTCCGTCGCATTATGCCCTTCATTGCGGACCAAAGCGTTTGCTGGACCGTGTGGAGCGGTGTCTTCTGTTCGCTGCAGACCGTGGTGAAGAAGGACAAGGACGATGTTGAGGGACTCTTGTACGCACTCTATCCAGAATTTAAAAAGCACATCAACAAGGCCAGTTTCGAGAACCTAGTGAGCATTTCAGCAGCCATCACGCTGAACGACAAGAAGCTGACTGGAATCTTCTGCAGTCGCGTAAGTCAAACCTATCTCCGAGTACTAAGAAGTACCATCAACTGATTACTTCGTTTTTGTAGTTTGGAATCCTCTCATTGGTTGCCCTTATACTGCGCGCCGAGGAAATCTATGTGTCACGAACGGACGCCACCCTCAGCGAGGAGAACAGGCAGAGGTGGCGAGAGTTTTTGGCACAGGTGGCGTCCTGCCTCAATCGCACCATTCAGAATCAGACCATTTCGGCGGCCATCGAATCGGATGCGATTCAGCCGCTTATGAACCACTTTGAGCGGTTCAAGGACCTAAAGCTGGACGCCCTCTTGGCGTTAATAACCGAAGCCAGGCATCAAATTGATTAGGTTGCGTGTCAAGCGTCAAGCCCTTCATTTCACTTGCTCGGGGGACGTCGTTTCAGATAATTGTAAAATGTATGTAGTCAAGGTCGAGTTTACTTTGCTTTACTCAACTACGCATATGTTTGTATAAATTATGTATCCAATACTTACATATGTATGTACCGATATGTACGATCGTGTTTACTTTACGCATACTACAGAAAACATATTGCTGCTACACAGGGTATACAAATCTCACGCGGAAAATGAGAGAGTACTCAGAGCGACGGTCAATAAACATTGATAATAGTTTGTTAGAAACGTTATTTTATCCGAAATTATGTGCACACACACACACACACACGCTGTATAAGAGACAGAAGAGTAAATGTTTTATAAATAATATATATCGAATGGTAGGTTTTGCTCATTGTACATACTTATATCATTTCGTATTTGATAAGAGGAGTACTTTTCCGGCATTTTCTTTCGAGATTTTTAATGATATAATCCGACCCCTATATATTTTTTCTTCTTTGTCATCGAATTGAAACAATAACTAAAGGACTTTCACCATTATTTGTACGCCTCGAACGAAGGACGAAACTATAATATCTACCTTTATATACACTTTTAAGCGCCGGTCTATAGGCGCACCTCGCCCCTATGCATACTCCTCTAAACAAGGAACCATAAATAGCTTTTTACTTTCCTGGTATTTGTAAATATCGGTTTTATGAAATTTATCCCTACACATATAATACATTTTGGGTTTCATTGAATCAAATTTTGTGTAAGACCCACTCTCTAATCATAATCGAGACATTCAGCATAAATGTGTACTAAATAATTAGCATTGTGAGTGGTGGTGCAACCGAGAAAAACGTGTTTATTGAAACAAAATGATCAAAATTGTGATACATTTTGACTTTTTAACGTAAACGAGACGAAGAGACGGTCGGAGGAAATTAGTGTAACACACAGAAAATTTGAAATTAGAAACAAAAGCAAACAAGAAAATGCAAACTCTCGTAAACCTTTTGTAACGCAACGGATAGATATTTGTTGTAAGAATCCGTTGTGAAGCATTTTCATTTTACTTCGTTTATTTTTAGTTTACTTCTTTTTTATCATTTTGACCATTGTGCTTAAGTATATTTTTTAAAAATTGAATTCATGTTTGTATCTACAATGGTAATACCATTCGATTGCGCAAGGTTACGATGCTTTGTGTAAGCAAGTCAAGAGTCAAAGTACGATAGCGGTTTAAGAGCGTAAAAGCATATACAATAATTATTGTAGATTAATTTCTATTTATCACCTGGAAAAAACACACACACTTTCAACGTTTTAACTTAAATATGTTCGCAGATTGGAAAACCAACTTTTCAAATTCATATAATTTCAAGGAGTATAATAAATAAAGCATACCATTTCACAGAACACACCGGAACCAATGTCTTTTATGTGGGACTATAATTAAAGTTTGGAAAATATCACTAAGTTATGAAATATTTTTTATATTTTTCTAAAGAAAATATTAAATAACTTGGAAAATTCTTATTTCTTTCTGAGGTTCAAGATCTTGTGAATAAATAATAGAATTATGTATATACCAATATTGATATCCAAAGTGGGGAATAAAGAGAGAAAAGACATAACAATATTTGACGTAAGAATCGAAATATATATAACTCGATAATTTCTATATATTCGTTTTGATATATAGAACCAATTCAATCAGAAAATAAATAACATTTTCCAAAATTTTTTGAAAATATTTATATTTTAATTTTTAAACTTTCAATTTCTTTAATTTTGTATTGAACCCAATATTTTTTCGATTATTTCGATATATTTACACAAAAATACACCGTTTTTAATTTAGGCCTGGTCTAAACTTAATTTAATTATTGAATCAACCATCATTTATTTGTATATTTCTAAGGCTAGAACTTCTTCAAACATTTTGAGAGCCATACTTTCGGTAATAATAATTACAATTACATCCATATGAACAATTGTGAACGACCGCGCATCATGCTTAGCCTAGTTGGGGGCCAGGGGCTGCTCCATCGCATCAATGGAGAGCGGTGACAGACCGTGCTTTGTGTCTGTCTGCGTTTTGTTTTTGGCGCAGAATCAAGCGTCGAAGTGTCGGCAGTCGGCAGTTGGCCCGTCGTCCGCCTGGGACATTTTGTTGTGGGAAGGCGCCAAAGTGCGTAACAAGTGGCGGCGGCGCGCTCGAGAATTGTTGCAAATTTCTGAGTCGGCGACGCCAAACCACGGCGGCACGGCGACGGTCACCAAGACGACAACTTGTCGGCAGCAGTGCCAGTCCTATCGCCCAGCTCGAAGGGATGCGAAGCCCACGCACCCATGCCCACCCCACACAGCCACAACCAGCAGCCAGCATTTCGTACACTTGGAAAAGGAAACTAGCTGGTATTTAGGGTTTAACAATTATGTTTCTATATATTTTATAGTACAAGAAATGAGCAGTTACAAATCCGATATAGGTTCAAATTATACACTAAAAAGTTTTTATAAATTCGTAAAAACATCCATTAAATATTTAATTATTTATAAACTAATTTAAGTCATAGCAATTTTTAAAAATGTTGAACATTTAAAACACTAAATGCGGTTATATAAATATTTTTGAAACAAAATAAAAGGTAAATAATTGAAATAAGAAATAAAATCAAAGAGGTAAAATTATAATACCCTGCAAGGGATGTACAAATGTGACATAAGTCATTTTCCTTAATTCTGGCGCCAAAAGTATGACGTTATCCTTCGATTCCCAGCATTTTCTCCCAGTGTAATCAAAGGCTAGACTTAGACAGACGATTGCGGCGACCAGTCGCCCGGCGATGCTCCTTCGGCGACACCGACAATGCCACGACGACGACAACACGCGACAGGACTCTATCGAGGAGCGGAGCGGAGGCAGGCAGGGCCACAGTTCTGGCCAGGATAGTACACAGCCCCGGACGGGACAGGACACTGGCGGATGCGGATACGCAGAACTTTGATTTGCGAACGGGCCAAGTGTGCGCCACTGGGCGCCGTTATTATTGCCACCATTGGCGCGCCAAACGCCGCTGCTCTCACAATTAGATGCGAAAATAGCCGGCGCGTCGATGATGACGAGTTATTGTCGCGTCTATCTGGTCGTTGTTTTTGTTGACGACACCGCCGCCGATACGCTCTATGGGGGGAACATAAGTGGGGGACAGAGGATGGAGTTGTCTCCCTTTTGCAAGAG
>VNJT01016710.1:0-22404 GCA_008042655.1 Drosophila burlai | reverse complement strand
TGTTTACATTTTTCTAATAGGCAAAAGTCGCGATCAGCTGATCAGCTGTGGGGTTCCCTGGTTATCGATTTTATTTATAATCGGGAGCTAATTCGAGCGGCGATATATTTTGGTACATGGTATAAAACAGGCGTTCACGAACGACTGTAGCTTTCTTACTTGTTTAAAATTATTTGAAGCTTGAAATTGATAACAATTGAAATATCTATGAGAACAGTTTCCTTCTGATTGGTTTTATAGTTTAGTTTCGATATCGTAGTTAATATCTCACCTGGCCTTATCCGAACAGAAGTGGCCAAGAGCTGAGTCAGCTTCTTGGCTTGGCATTTAGTGTCGCGTCAGCTGAAGTTCCAGCGTTGTTGCACTCATAGTTCCAGTTCGAAGTCGCCCCCAAGTGGAGCAGTGGCTACGTGAGACGGCGAACATCTCAACATCCACGTCCACCTTAACACCTTCCACATCCCACCTCCAGCCGAGATCAACTACATTGCCACCTCCCAATCGGATCAGAATGGGTTACACGTTCAGAGTGAGCCTGACGTTGCGCTGGTCACGCAGCCACACACTTGGACAAATAAATGGTGTACTATGTTTTGAAAACTAGAATGTTGTTGAAACATCAACGATTGTTAAGACCTAGGAGGAAGTTAATACTTCTTAAGAGTATTTGAGGTATTTTATCATCTTACTGATTTTATTTAGCTTACAAACTTCACAATTTTGACATAGTCTTAGAATTGTTTTATTATTCATAATAAATTTAAGGACCTTTTTCGGGTCCTTCGGGTAAGAAAGTGTAGTATGTTTCTGGTATTATTAATAATCTCGAAAATTAAGTTTTGAAACCAATAGAAATATCGAAAATACTATTTTTATATTCCATTATAACGATTTTTAAAATTAAAAAGTAATTAACTAATTTATTCAAAGTACCAAAAAATTCATGTGAAAATATATCTGGTAAATTTCAAAAAAATTTAAATATTATTTTAAAAATATCTATTTTCAAATATTCAATTATTCAAATATGTATCTTTGCGATTCATATTTTTCCGAGTGCCTGCTCCCCTCCCACTTCCACCCCCCCGTTGCGCCCAAAGCGACTATCGTACGATTCTGAATCGAAATCAATTCAAAAGCAATTAATAATCAGATCGCTTTTGTAATAAATTGCAATTTTAATAATAAAAAAAGCGCTAAGCAAAAAAGCGAGCAACGAAAAAGAATCGAAGGCAACTTTTCGCAATGAAATTAGTGCTGGCGAGGGGGGACGTGGGGTCCGAGGGGGAGGGCGCGAGTTCAAATGCGTCACAGTTATCGCGAGAGAGCGATCTTTATTCCACTTGGCACGCACATTTGCATATGCGATCGATCTGGGGGCGGTGGGGAGAGAGTTTGGGAGTGTGGGAGCTTATGAGAGCGGAGGCTGAAGAGCTGAAGAGAGTGCGAGAAAGAGCAGCCATCGCAGCTGTGCTCTTTCGCCGCACAATCGCCGGCAGCGCTGCTCCAACAGGGTGTCTCTGTGTGTGTGTGTGCGAGTGGGGCGTAGACGCTGCGAGAGACGAGCCCCCAACGTGATGCCCCGAATGCTGTGTGGATAAACACACACAGACGGCGCAGCGGCAACGCGGCTCAATTATGCTGCACACACTGGCGCACTTAATGAACGCCTAACTGGAATATTGCGCACATTCGAGCGTATGTTTGTACGTATGTATATTCGCTCAATATGTAGAGGCAATTAGGAGGAATCTTTAATTGGCGGTGCCTCCTCCTCTCTCCCTTTTCGGCCCGTATGTGTGTGTAAAAGGGGGGCTCGTTGCCACACACACACTCGCGTACATGTTTTTGCTTTCATAATTGTTTTTCAAGCTCTATTGAACTTGGGGCGTTTCGATGATGATGACGATGATGACGACGATAATGTTCGCAGCGCCAAGTGGAAAACATCTCTGCACACGTCATCACGCGTCATCTCTGAAGGCTACCCTAAAAAAATGAATAGTGGGAATAATACCCCTCAGAAGGGAGTGAAGGAGATCAGATCTCTAAATTATTATCATTCAAATATAAACGTTGGCTTTAGTACACATTAAAACTTAATTATAATGAGATTTAAGCATCATTTCCTAAGGCAAAATTAAGTTTTTATGATAATTAGCATATTTTTCAATTGGCTTAAATCGTTATAGTGAGATATAAAGATCTACATTTAAGTCATTATCTGGTTTTCATACTCTAAACTATAACGAAAAAGCCGACAATTTATTTAGTAAATATTGAGTTCGTATTACCGTTTTGAAAGTCTAGTAAAGATCTTAGTTCCTTTTGTGGGGCAAGTAAGTTTTATAAAAAGAGCTCTACTAACATATTATGGATCTCCATCTAATATTTAAAGAAATTACTAGGAATCATAATAAACGTCCAGTACTTTTTCCAGGGTATAACCCTATTCGGTTCCCCAAAGTTAACCTCATTTTCTGTTATTGTTTTCTTTTGCCAATTCATTAAAATGGAATGATTACAATTATAACGAAACATGGAGCAGATAAGAGGCTTCTTCGGTGGGGTAAGGCAGCGGCGGGTTCGGAATAATTGACAAAGAGCACGTTCGTATACCTACTTCTATACTCCTCATATCGGAAGCCAAATCGCAAGACTACTTAGAAGTGACTGTACAGGAAAGTAGAACTTATCTAACTGTCTCCCTGGCTGGCGGCCGCCTCTATCTATCAAAAGCGTACAGTCATAGAGGTAAAAATTTCATTGATAATTAAGAAAGGTGTTCCGTATCAATTTGTTTAGATTCAGCGGAAAAAGGTGACCATTCTTAATAACTTGGGCTTAAAAATAAACGTGAGCCGATGGGCGTGTAGATATTTTCGCTGACTGATGTAATTCCAAATAATCCAAGGAAGTCATTATTTATGACTAAATCCCTTGGGACTTAGATATAACAGATTGATTGTACTAAAAAAGTGTATATCTTGAAATTAAATTGGGATATACAATACGACTTTGACTGAATAATACTTTGCTGACTTGTGTGGTTCTTTTAATAGCTTTCTCAATAAATTGTTGACTCTTTTCCGATGTCTGACTTTACATAATGCAAAATATAAATACTAAGTAAACAATAGTTAATACTTTAAGCTTCAAAATAAACGGGAATTCGATACGTTGGCTTTAAAATATTTCAGCTGACCTTAGGGGTTTCTTGTTAACGACTTCGAGTAAGTTTCAACTTGTGAAATTGTCACCTGATAGCATTCAAGATCTATTTTTGATTTACCTATACTAATCCAACTTTTCGAAAGTTAAAGAAGGGTCTCAATTTAATCTTAAGTTTAAAAATAATTCAGCTTAATCTCTAGTGGTTTCCAGTAATTTCAAAATCAAGAAAATCTGATAGATTTTCCTAGGTTTCCCTCAATGCACTCTGAGGTTCGTTTTTGAATATTTGATTTTAACACTTGGCGGTGAGTCACCAAATTCTCTCCCAGATACTCCACACTCGTTCGCTCTCACTCACACAGATGCAGGGACGGACCTCAGGGTTACGCTCTGAATTTTGGTCAGACCTCACTGGCGGTTTACCTTCCGGCAAAGAGTGAAGAAGAGTGCACCCAGGGCAGAGAGGCTTCAATGAATGGCTGATGCAATCGGAACGCAAATTGGGAGAGACACTTCGACCTCTCTTTGGGTGTCCGATCAACGTGTTGCACAACAGACACACACACACACTCAAACACACAAAAGGTACGGCGGAGGTAACTGGAGACCCGAAAAGAAACGAAACTCAGACGAAGAAGAATGCCGGGGAGTCGGATTACCCCGGGAAGAGCTCAAGGCGCACTTAATGGCATACATCATTCCCGGTTAATTGATAAATTACAATTACCCCTGAATATGCGATGAGGAAGTCACAATTCCGCTTCCAATACCCATTTCCATTCCAATTCCAATTCCGTCGTCACCTTCGCCTCAACCGATAAGCAGCAGCTCCAGCTCCCAGCTCCCGGAGATTTGTAGTTGTCAGTATTTTCTGTTTCAGAGCGGCTCCATTCAGAGCACACTCCCCCCCACCACCCCTCCAAGCAATTAGTGATAATTGCATTTCATTCGGATTTGTCGTGAAAATTTTCCACATTTTACACAAAAAGCCAAAGAAACATGATACTTGTGTGGTTTCGAAAAATTTTCCATTCCATTTGTTCGTTATGCCCCGAGTACATTATACACACATCACACTCTCTAAATGGAATGTGCGTTCCGATCTCGTTATTATTTTTATATATGTTGAAGAGAGAATCGGGGGGGCATTACATTAACCAAGAGAGCGGAATGACTGAACTGGGCTCTCAAGTTAGGAGGCTTATCAAAGACTCACACAGTTCAAGTTCACTTCGAAGGGTCAAGCGATTGACATTGCTGTGATTCACTTTTGGGTGAAGAAAGCCCCGAGAATACTTCGGAGAACCCAAGGATTACCTAAGGCTTTGGTACCATAAAGCCCTGAATATAATGAAGAAACTTTAACAGTTCTCTATACAGGTTTTCTCGCACACCTTCCGGGGAATCAATGCCACCTGACACCTGGTGACCCGGTGGCCCTGTAATTGTGTCCTTCATGGAGTCCAATTCCCTGAACTGACCTTTCATCTGTGCCGGTGTCAAGGCGACACGAGCTCGCTCTCGTTCGAGATCGGGTTTGGGAAGCCCAAAGAAGTCGAAAGAAGTTAACAACTGTTGCTAGGCGGCTAAAAACCCGGCTCTATCAGTGCGACGGCAGGCAAAAAGTAGGCGAGGTCTGCTGGTAGTGGGAAGGGGAAGGGGACGAAACGGCACAGAATTTGTGGCATGAGCATGCATTTTCTCACGTCGTCACCAGCGTTCCACTGGCTGATACACAGTCGCAGTCGCACAGACACAGGCACAACCTGCCATTCAACGAATGCATCTGTAAATTCTGTATCTGGCCGACTGGTCTTGGCTTGCCAGTTGCCAGTTGCATGTTGCACTATCTTTTCCCCGAACTCTCGCTGTGTCTCTGTCTGCGTCTTCGACTTTGATTCCGACTCCGACTCCAGCTCTATCCGTCTGTCCCGCTGTCCAACTTTGAATGAGCCGTTACCCCTACCTCCTGTCACAACTGTGCACTGCAAGAAACGAGATGTAAGGTTCAGTATTCATAGGAAAACAGGAATTGATAAAGATATGTAGCTACTAGTTAGTTAGTAATGGGTATCGGTTAGATATAACCTTTGGTAGTAACTTCCTTGCTCTTTGAAATTATGAATAATCTGTTTTTTTGTAAATTAATTCGTAAATTAATTATATGATAATTATAATTATAATTCTCAAGTTTCTTTTCTGCCAGAAAGATCTTAAACTAAGGCTGGTTTAAGATAGAGATAACCCTCGATTTCTTTGGTCTCCTTTTCTTATGATCTATATTTTATGTCTCCTCTTCAGTTTACTTCGTAATATATTTGGAATTTCTCCTCTAAAACCCTTGTAGAATTTTCCCCTGTGTACCCCTACCCCCGTCGAGTGGTTCCGGTGCTGTATTATTGTATCTGCGGCTCTGGAGGTGTTGCTATCGCCGGCACGACGTTAATTAGCAGAAAAGTGCAAACGATGCGGGCCGGCCGGCCGAGTGGTGGTGTGATGCCGATGCCGATGCCGAGGCAGATGCAGATGCAGATGCATGCGGCGCGGAGTGCTGCTGAGAGTGGCCAGTTCGAGGAGATTTACCCATTACCCATTACCCATTAGCGGAAGCGGGCCAATTTGGCTTGCCCATGCACAATATGCACGAGTCTCCGTCTCCGTCATGATGCAATAATTTGTGCCATCAACCCGCCGAACAATCGTACGATTTTCAGTCACTTCAGAGACATACATAGCATGTATTATATATTTATTGTATGGAAAAGAGTGACGGGGCACGGGAACCTCACCTCACCTCGACCTCTCTTTTAGTGTTTGTGTGTTTGTGTCCGCGGTGAAAACCAGCCACGATCGTTTCTAGGAAATGGAACCTATAAATCTATGCTTCGCACGAAAGACTTCGATGACAATGCCGCTGGGCCATCCACCTGAGAGATCGGATGGGCGTTGATAATTGGAGATCGGGGAACGGCTAGATTGGTGCCGGCCGGTGACGATCTCGATCTCCCATGTCGCCATGTCGATGGCCACATGAATATGTATGCCAAGCGAAGCTAAGACGGTTCCGATTCCGATCCAAGCTGATCTCATTTCGAAAGGCCATCGGAACACACTTGGAAAAAGAAAGGGGGTGTTTCTAAGGCGAAGCCAAAGTGGGGTTTCAAAAGATTTTCTTTTCAAAAAATGCACATCCCATATATACAAAGAAATCCTTCTTTAAAGCTAGCATTCTGTACTTTCACATCAAATACTTGTGATCATGATATTTTCTGTTTTTCAATGCAAAGTTCTTATAATTCTCAAGTTGTATTTCAGTTGAAAAGAGCAAATATAAAACCATATCAATCAATAACCTTTCCCTTCTTTTTACTCTTAAATATTACAAAAATTCCCTTCCCGAGGATGTTTTACCGTTCCCTTTTTGAGAAACCCCCCAATAATTCCCAAGTTGCTTTACAGTACAAACGATATTTCCTTAAACTTGATTGAATTAACCCATCCGAACTGCTGATCAAGCTCCAATTTGGATGGCGGTTCAAAGACTACGGATGCAATCTGTGTGCGGTCATCTAGGAAGTGCAACCCCTGACCGCGTCACAGCTGGCGAATATTACGTGAGGGGATCGGTTCGGTTTGGATCGGATCGCTGCTGGCCTGCCGCCGTCTCCTATCGTCTCTATTATAGAAAGTGCTCCCCGAGTCGTCGCATCAAAAGGCCATTTCAATTCAGTGCCCCTTACGTCAGCGTTACGATACTCTCGTATCGTTCGTTGCCAGCGCTTTGAGGTGTGCCGGCCAAGGCTGACGAGGAGGAGCAGCAGCAGGCTGGCGGTGGTGTCCCGGGGGAATGGAACGGAACTGGGAGCGGTTGCGGGAGCGGGAGCAGCAAGGAGGAGGCATCGGCACGAGACACAATTTCAAGCACCTGCAAGATTTTTTTTCTCGCAATAAAAATTTCGCTTTGTGGCTGCAAACGATGCCGCTGCCAAGTGTTTCCACGGAGAGGAGGATCGAGGAAACGCGGAGTGCGGAGCGCGGGTACCAGTCTGCTGCGGTCGGACTCGGACTCGGACGATTTGTGTAACGTGCAATAAATAAATTAATCGTAGAATTGAATCTAGTTGTCGCCGTCGATGTGGCTTGTCGATAAAGCGAAGAAAGAAAACTAGTCGCGGTGCCCCTCAGCTGCCTGCCTGCGTACACCTAGAGAAAAAGGATTCCTTGCTAAATGAGCAAAAAAATGTATCGAAACTTGAATAGAATTTTCAAAATAAGAACTAAGTATTATTCTTTTGGTCCAAATCATTGAGATTTCATTGGCATTCTTTTAGGATCTTAAATATTCCAAAAAAATTTCGTATAGATTGGATTTCTCTGCTTTCTGGCAAAAACCCCTTATAATTCTCAAGTTATTTTTCTGAATTTGCTAAATCAAACTGTTGTTTATTTAAATCCTCAATCTAAAAAATTTCCTATCGCTATAATTTATCCGATCAATCAATAAAAATATCACCCAAAAACCACCCATATTTGTTGATCAGAAATGGGAATATATCTTCTCCTGCTTAGTAAATATGTTTTGCTGAGTGTAGCTCCCTCCCCTTCCCCCCACAATGCCCGCCCCTGTCTATGCCCCCTCCCCTTGACCACAAAGTGGCTGCCGCCCGGCAACAGCGCGGAAAGCGAACACGCGATGTGGCTGCCAGTCTGTCTGCCATTTTGACTGCACCTCCTGCCCTCCGTCTCCGCCAAGTTCCCGGTTTCAAGCTCCCGGCCGGCAATGCCAGCTCAGACTAGTTTCGACGACACCCCCTCCCGACGCCTCTGAGACCGCAAGAGCACCCCCTTCCCATTACACACACACACACACAGCATACACTCATGTTCACAATCATAATGCACTTGAAGAAATTAGGGGGAGACCAATCTGGTTAGGAACACTCTAGAACTCTAGAATGGCTAATAGCCACTTAAGCAAACGTAATGAGAAAATAAAACCTCTAAAAACTCTTATTTTTTTAGAGGACTTATAATAAGAGATTATTTTTAAATTTGTGGCATAAAGTAAAGTAGGCATCCTTCTGAAATCCTAAAAATCATAAATTTTCAAAAAGTCCCATTTAGAGTGGGTTTTTTGTGTTATAATTCCCAAATTATTTTTTGTAAAAATCCAGTCATTCCGACAATCGATTAAAGCCGCTTAGTCATTGCACAAACTCTTGCTTCAATACTCTGGGTAGAATTTGCTACTCAAGCTAGAAATCTCTTTCAGATTTAATCACTCTGAATTGCTAGTTTCTTTTTCTCCCAGTGTAATTTGTGGTATCGCACCCGTCCCTCCTCCTCGCACTCCTCCCTCGTCCGACCATCCAACCAACGATCGCCGCAGACAAACTGGCACTCACACTTGATTGCAATGAGGCGATCGGACGGTCGGACAGATCGGAGCTCGGAATCGGAATCGGACTCCAACTCCAACACAGACTCAGACTCGGTCGCGGCTAATGGAACCTTGCACCATGCCAGGGACCCGCGTGCCCCCGGAGCCCAGCCCCAAAGACCCCCAAGACTCCAGTCGCAGAGACTGGGGAAGAGACAGAAGAAGTGGTCTGATCTCAGCCAGACATTTGAATTCAGCTCACACACTGTCAACCGGCGTGGAGTTATGGATCCTGCCGGTGGTTTATTAAATTGCCTGATTGGTTATGGCTATAAAAATCCAGTATTTATAAAAATGAAACCACAAAAGAAAAGAAATAAAAACAAAAATTAATAATTAAAAGCGTTGAGATTTGTAAATTGAAATCAGCAGATCAAATTTATGGTACAGTCATGCTTTGGTAAGGGTAAACTTGGCTTGCAGAGGAGGCTTTTTATCATCAAAGGTTTATTATAGAAGATTTCGGCAACCTGTTAGAATTGAGATACTTTACACTGATTCACATTGATTCTAGAATTCTAGAATTCCCATTAATTTGTAGTCTCTTAACAACTGCTCTTTAAAAATTTAGAAGTCTTTGAAAAAAGCTATTTTGTAGATTTTACAAAGAGGGTACTATTGTCTCATGGGGAGATAATTCTAACATTTGTGGTAAACCAAAAAAAGAAATAAATATAAACTAAAATTATAATTGAAAAGCGGTGGATTCTTTGGTAGAGATACAGATAATTATTAGCTCATAATTATAGTATTCTAAAGGGATTTCGGAATCTATAATAACGATCTTTAGAAATCCCTTGATCCCAAAATGGTATAATAACAGCCTTAATCATTATAAAAATGAATTAAAGTTTTATTTTTTGAATAGTAAGTGTAGTTTTTGAACAGTTATAGAACCGTATGTTTAGATTCTTAGAGATTTTCCCTTACCCAGACATGCCTCTGAAGAGTTCCCTTCGGTGGCTAGTGTTAGGTATCCTGCTAAAGGAGTCCGCACTGTCCCATTCACAGCAATTAAGCAAACGAAAGATAGCACGAATCCCCTTGGCCGGTAATATCCAATTTTGTTCCGGACTGTCCCGGTGCCGGCGGTAGCACAAAGAATTACGAGACGAGAAACGAAGTAATTGAATTCTGGTCGCTTGTCACCCTGAGAGCGGGGGAAGAGCCGGAGAGAGGATCGAAGAAAGAGGCACAGCACAGCACACACACCACCCGGAGAGACAGAGAGACACAGAGACTGAGAGAAAGAGAGCAGCGGCGGCAGCGAGGTGCGCCTGTGTTAGTGCCGGCCGCCGCATATAAATGGAAGAGCGCAGCGGTGGCCGAGTCAGTTTACAGCACAGCACAGTTTCCAGCTGTTGAACACACAACCCGAGAGCAGTTCCCGATCCAAACCGATCCACACCGATCCTCGCTTACGTGAACCAAGCTTAAACACCGCACCTTGACTCGAGTGTAATGTCGATGAACCGTGCGTATTCAAACGAGTGCCGCGCCAACAACCAGACCAAGACCAAGACCAAGTCCAAGTCCACATCCAAATCGAAAGCCACGAGAGATCTCTGATTCCGCCGGGACCTCTGCTAAATGTGCCAAAGCCGTCAATTGGACATTCGCTACGCCTTTAAGTCGCTCTGAAATTGCTACGCAGCATCCAGCTCCCAGCCACCGCACGTTCCCCCACGTTCCAGGACGTCCGCCACTGACCACCAGCCAGCTCCTCCTCCTCCAGCCACAGCCCCAGAGCTCTCGCAGGCCAGTAGAAGTAGCAGCCAAGATTTCGCCGCAAACACTGTGCTGCCCGGTTACCAAGACGGCATCCAGCGCCGGACCTATGTCAGTGCTAAGCCAGATTCTCCAGAACTTCAACCAGAAAGCGCAGACCAGGAGCCACCACAACATAGAGCTGATAAATTCGTTCATAACATAACGACAAGCCAGCCGCCGCCGATAGCAAGCGATCCAAAGTTATCCAAAGTTAGGGAGAAATTTGCAAACATTTTTTACCGGAAGACCAGAAAAAAGAAATCAAATCAAGAGGTGAGTTGGGACGATTAGGGATTATGGTGACCCATTTTGGGGAGTTCCAATTTCGTTGAAATACCCGGTAGAAATCCCCGCCACCGCTGAAGGGCAAACCGAAGTCGATGTCAAAGTCTGATGCAATATTCGCCAGCGATTGGCGAATCTACATAATGTACCCTCGAAACTATTTGAATAATTAATCGGTCACGCAGTTTGTCCAGTCTAGACTCTAGACACATTATAATACATATATGCCAGTGGGGGCCCTTGATCTGTGGCCGAAGCCAAGGCGTGGGTGAATCGAGTCCGAGATCCCAAGAAATTGACGTCACAGCGATGTCATTCCGATTTCGATTTCACGTTTTTTCAAACTGAATAATTATCTAGTCTTTAGTCTTCTGCTGCTGCCCACGCCAGATTCCTCCTCTTATATCATTCTTATATTCATTCATTCTGGTGTCGTGGCATTGTGAAATTCGTGAGAGCTCTCGGGCCGAGCTAGAGGTGACTGGGCACTAAGGATGCCGCTTCGGATGTTCCCCATTTCGCAAGTGTTAGTAATGTTCTAGAGCTCGCCAGCGAGTGAAGGTCTCCGCTTATCGGGAACGGGACGGGAGATAGACACTCATGTAGAGAGACCTCCCCGTGATTTATAGCTACGCCGGGGGCATAAGTGATAAGTGATAAGAGTTGGGATGACTGGCAGAAAGCCGTGACTATAAAGTTTATTAACCTATATTAGAGTCGCCTGACTCGCGCTCCCTCCGAACTTTGCACTCAACTGCGATCCTCGCTCTGATCTCTGATCTTCCAGAAAATGAATTTACATGTGTGCGCCTTAGCGCTGCTGCTGTTCGGCAGCATCGCGAGTGTCCGCGGCAGGGCCGTGGACATTGTCGACGATAGCAACGATGTGGACAACTCCATTGAGACGGAAGCGGAGCCGGCGCAGGAGGAGAAGCCCCGCAACCGGGCCTTCGATGCCGACTGGCTCAAGTTCACCAAGACGCCGCCCGCGAAGTTGCTGCAGGCGGAGGGAGCCACCGTTGAGATTGTGTGCGAGATGATGGGCTCCCAGGTGCCCAGCATTCAGTGGGTTGTCGGTCACCTGCCACGCTCGGAGGTAAGTCTATCTCAAGCCTTTGGTTTCCCCCGAATCCCTCTGATTTTCCCCTGATTTCCTCTTCTGTTTCCTCTCAGCTCGAAGACCTGGAATCCAACCAGCTGTCCGAGGATGCACCCAGCGCCATTGTTCGCGTGCGATCCGTGCACATCATCGATCACCCGCTGAGCGAAGCCCGCACCTACACCTGCGTGGGCCGCTCCGGCTCGAAGACCATCTATGCCAGCACTGTGGTGCATCCGCCTCGCTCCTCGAGGCATGTGGCGGAGAAGACGTACCCGGGTGCCCAGAAGCCGCGCATCACCTACACGGAGAAGACGCATCTGGACCTGATGGGCTCCAATATCCTGCTGCCCTGCCAGGCGCACGCTGTCCCCAGGGCCGAGGTCACTTGGTTCAACAATGAGAACAAGGAGATCGTTGGAGGACATCGCTTTAAAGTCCTGCCCACGGGCCAGCTGATGATCGCTGACATCAAGTGGGAGGATATGGGCAACTACAAGTGCGTGGCCCGCAATGCCGTTGGCTTCGATACCGCCGACACCTTCGTGTATCCCGTACTTGTAAGTACTCCTGCTGAGAAACTGAATCCTAGCTCAAACTAACCCCTGGTTCTTCCCCTTTGCTCGTATTTTTGCAGAAGGAGGAAGACTAAAGATCCCACCAGAAACCACCACAGAAACCAAGGCTATTGGATTGACGACGGGAATAATTCATCTAGTTAGTTAGATAGATCAAATGCCTTCGAAGATGCGCGGAAAGGAAAGGAAAGGAAAAGAAAAATATGCTTAGAAAAAATCACACAAAAAAATCAAGAGAGAGAGAAGCAGGGTACAATTTAAACTTAAGCTCCATTTATTTTAATTTTACCATAATTATCCGTATCTAATGCCGGCTTAGACACTAAACTTTCGTAATCTTTTAGCTCGTAACTCCTCCTAACCTCGAATAGCAGTCACCACACGACACGTATCGCATTCGAATTATCTCTACTTTGTATGGTTTCTTCTTCAATTATAGTTTAACCTTAAGTAGCAATTGATTGTTCCTAGCGATTCAGGCGAGAGCTCTAGTTAACGTATTTAAACCAATTGGCCGTTTTTACTTAAGCAAGCGAAGAAGCACTTGTAACCAAACTCACACACACAATCAATCAATCAATCAGTCAATATTTATTTGCACCCCCCAATCATTTCTACAATTAATTTATTGATCGACCAAAAACTTCATCAAAGGCATCGCAACCCCCCATCCAGAATCACGGAGAAGTATTCAAGGAATTAATCTATCCCCCGTATGTTTTACATTCTTAAGTAAGCTAATCGAACTGACATATGGTCTTCTTTAGTTCTTAATCATTATACTTTGAATAAATATAAGAAAAGTAAGATTTAAAGAGAGTTATTTGGGGGAGTTACTTGGGGGAGTGAAACGATCATTCACTGTGGCTTCACATCACTTTATTGTTATATATATTATCGGATATTATCGGATCTACAGGCTACGGATAGTCACATTATCTACATAAACTCGTACAGTTACGTACATTGAACGGCGAAAACATTTGACGATAAATACGCGCAATACGATACGATCTTAACAACAAATAACGAACTGGATTCCCACTCGATCTGGGACCCTTTTACGTACACAGATGATATATAGACTAATATATAATATGGGGTATATTGCTGGTGAGTAAGATATTGATTGATAGGTAATTCCGTTAATAAATCCCGAGATTGGATTGTGCGCTGTGAGTGCAAAGCGAGGTTCCTCTACATCTCCAAAAAATATAAATACGAGTATGCATCCATCAATTCACCATTTGATATTGTCGCTTGTCTTTGGAAATTCACATTCTTAGAGAAGTTTCTGAGAAGACTGGGAAATGGGCATTGGGGAAGAGTTCTTCTTGCTCTGTCATCGAGTGGCTGCGTGTGTGGTGGACGGACTCTAATCGTGAGGTGATAATACTTTCAATTGGAAATGGCTCTATGTTAATGAGGTGGGACACACGGATCACCATGTGATCCCAACGAGTGTGTCTGCGCACTTAATGGGACAAAGATCTCTGGGCTCTATTTTTGGTTGTGTCTGCAGGCAGGAGGAGGAGTGGAGGTGGTGGCATCGAAAGTGTTTCTCTTGATTACTCTTGAGCAGCTGGATGCCGTCGAGATCCGCAAGATCTCTGAACGTTGCCGTTGGCATTTCGTGCCATCTCTAAGCGCCTTGCCGCTGTTGCCGGGCAGACTTTTTTTTTCGTCGTCTTGCCTGCTGCTTTTTTGTGTCTTTTTTTTATTTTTTTATGTTTGGGCCAATTTGAAAGTCGCTCGTGAGTCAGTGAGCAGTGCGTCGGCAACCAGTTTGCACCGCCACGCTCCGTTTCCGTCTCTGTCTCCGAACCCAGCCGAGAGATGGATGATGGATGATTTACGTTATTCAGATGTTCGTCAATCGAAGACGAAGTGTGCCATCAATCTTCCTCCATGGACTCCTTCTCCTCCATCATGTCAGGTGTATTTTACGGTTGTCAGGGAAATACTGCTCAGTTGGCAATGGAAATTCTGGGAATGCAATCGATCGGTGCTCGTGCTCGTGGCACATCTCTCTATATAGACACACTTTTTGTCACAAGACTTTCGGGGAATTATAAATATGTTAATGTTGGTCAAAGGCTTTGCTTTTGGCACGTCACGTAGTGTGGGAAACAAGACAAGAAACGAGAAAGACAAATATAAAAAAATATAAATCATGACAAATCACAAGACATAAATTAAATCTAGCAGCGGGGGGACTTAGGGCTAGGGAGAGAAGTGACTTGGGCTACAAATTCGTCAAGTCCAGCTCGTCGTGAACTCGTCTAAACATTGAGCACGGAATGCTTCTTGTTGCCGCCGGACGGCAGCTGCACGGCGATCACCGCCAGACGACCGTCCCGGAGCGGCGCCAGGATGTGGGTGTTGCCCGGCGTCACCACCACCGTCTGGATGGGCACGTGCAGCGGAATGTCAAAAACGGGCTTTAGCCTGCCGAAATGAAAAATGTTTTATGAACTTAAATTTAATGAAATAATATTCATGGCGATCTTACCCGTGTAGCCTGCTCATGGTTATATCGCCGGCATCGTCGGCCACCACCAGGTAGTCCGAGGCACTGGCCAAACCTGTGACCCGGCCGGACACATACTTGGAGCCCAGACTGCAGCCATTTATGCTATAAACATGCACCGAATGCGAGGTGTCATCCAAGGCGCTGAAGGCAATGTGACCTAGGGATAAAGAGGGAGGGAGAGAAAGCATACATAGCTCATAAGTAGTAAATCTTTGGCAGACCCATCGCTGCTACTACACATCAGAATGTGGGGCAGGCTGATGGCTGATCTACGCAGTGGAAATGCCCGCGCTAATAGACGAGGTCCGGCCCACTCGCCACGCCGTGCCACGCCACTGATAACCTGACATCGCCGAAGAGATTATCACACATGGCGACATACTATGCTGCCTCGAGCAATGCGTAGTAGTTGCTCCAATCTACGAAGAGAGATCTCTATCTGTATCTGTATCTGTCTCTGTATGCCAATGCCACCCAGCGAAACTCGTTCCCCAACGGATACTCTGATTCTCCGGTTCTCCGTTCTTCGCTTCTCTGATTTTCTGATTCTTTTCCGACAGAAGGAAGAGCCACTAAATACCCTAGATTGGATCTGAATGAACTTCCGAATGTGACCCGGCCGAAGTCGCTGCAGATATAACTAGTTGGAACCGTGTCTGGTTGGTTTTGGCCAACCAACAAAGTTCATTCAGTAAAAAATTAAATGAAAAAAAATCCCCAAAGAGACACACACACCAGCACCAGCAGCAGGTCTCTCTTTTTATTGGGGTCTGTCGTCTACTACAACTATTTCATAAAATGTTTTATGTGCCGTGTCTTTGAGAAATCAAAAAAGTGAATGAAACGCTGGCGAGGAAGGGGTGTGGCTAGAGGGGATTTATGATGATGAGGATGAGTGTGTGTGTGGTGTGTCGTGTGACTCTGTGTGACGCGATTCGTTCGCGGGGCTCGTTCGCCACTTTGATTTGATTCCATTAACGACGCTGCTGGGTTAATGCCAGAGAACCGATGGTGGCTCCGCGTCGGAATATATAGGAATATACAGACAGATGTGTGTGTGTGGACGAGCTGATAGTCAGTCGTCAATGGATGCCACCGGACACTGCTCCGGAGGCGGCATCGGTGGGTTCTATGTAATTGATTGAGCGAAGAACGCAATTAAGTGCCCTGTCAGTTCGATTTTGAATATTTCTGAACCCAATCACTGCCGGATGTAGCGAATTTATAATCAGAATTAATCAGAATTAATATTTATTCATTCGATAAGCAGCCGGGCAGCTGCACTGCCTCCTCGCTTATGCACACACAGTCCCTGGGAGAGAGGCATGCGAAGGGGGTCGGTCTCTTGAATTCAAAAGTCCAAAAGCTGATTGCCACAAAATCGAGTGGCCTGGACTTGGCCTGGGCGAATCTATATGGCTGAATATATATTTCAAGAACTCGATATGCAAGCTCTGGCGCCATCGATTGACGTACTTTCCAGGCCGCCGAAATGCAAAGTAAACGAAAATCGAGACTTATTTGCTGCCATTATCATTATCACATGCCAAATATTGTATAACAAATAAGAATGGGAATCAAAATGCCAGCCAAAAAAATTCCTTTGAATTTCAAAGAACGTAGTTTTACCACAGGGAATGTGTGGCCGAATAATAATATATAAATCCAAATTCCGATAATAATAACAAATCAATACGATTGCACAACAAGCTTAACTTTGAAGAGAATACTACATGATTCAATAAATATTTAAACATAGTAAAAATATTCATTCAAATTCCCGCTTCTTTCATTCGAATTTCAAAGAATGCTTCCTCAAGTTTATTTATTCAATTCCCCACTCACATTTCTTTGGCCCGCATTTGAATTTATAAACAATAAATGCCAGGCGCGAGTAATAAAAATATTTGATTAATCAGAACCACTTAAGAATTTTGTCGTTACTCTATGCTAATCTTTGAGTGGCATTATAGAAGCGTTTTCACGAATCAGCGCCTGTGTTTAGAGGCTAATAACTTAAGTAATAGTGTGCTAATTAAGGCCAATTAGGGTTTGGCATTAAATAATCGTAAATATATTGACACAGGTCGTTACGACGCGTCTACGTTATCTGGCACGTACCGTGTCTATGATAAATTTGTTGGCCAAAAAAGAAAGCCAAGTGCGCTTATTTTTATAACGCACCTTGA
This sequence comes from Drosophila burlai, assembly GCA_008042655.1. Taxonomy (NCBI): domain Eukaryota; kingdom Metazoa; phylum Arthropoda; class Insecta; order Diptera; family Drosophilidae; genus Drosophila; species Drosophila burlai. The sequence goes on along the minus strand of VNJT01016710.1, from coordinate 5,336 downwards.
CTCACAGCCAGTTGCTATGAGGAACGAGGGGAAATTCCAAGAGTCACACAAATTTTATGCTAGCAAATTAGCAATTTTGTAACCTTGCTTGGGGTTCGCTGGTGTACATAACGATGCTTCGCTTTAATTTGGATTAATGCCCCTTTGTCGCCGCCTCTCGACTGCAACGGGCGCGAGATAAGATACGGCTGCATGGGCCAAAGTCGGACATCGTCCGAGAAGGAGGAGGAGTAGCTACGACGACGACGACGACGCACATGGCCACGCCATCACGTGATTCTCATCGTAGCCTCACTTATGTGGCAATTGCCGATAGTCAGAGGCATGATTAAATTGTTTGATTGCCTTGCCGCTCTTCAAACATAATGGGACAAATACATTCATACGTGCTGCGGGAGTAGCACGTGAGGGCACCACCTCCTCCTCCTACGGCTGCTCCCCCATCAGCAGATTAGGGGCACTGTCTGTGTGTGGGTCGGACAGGAAGGAGTGAGTCGTCGGCCGGCTGTCAGACATTATCGGGCACAGGTGGTGATATGTTGTCACCCCAAAAACTAGTCATTTAATGAGTCAGCCTCATCAAGGCTTATAAAGGTTTTTTGATTCTTGGGGCGATTTTCAGGGGGAGCGGGTAGAGGTGAAACTACACACAAAGTTTGCAGCGCTTATTAATTAGTTTGGTAACTAAATTGGGAATCTAAAAACTATACTAATGCAGAGCTAATTAATTAGTTTGGTTACCTAATTAGACACCTAAAAACAATATTAATTAAGAGCAAAGAATCATAACAAAACTCATTAAAGAATATTAGAGAATGGGGAGGAGTTAGCTCTTTATAAAATACGAAAATAATAAATTCGAGTTGTCTTATAAATAAAATTAGGCAGGATTAAATATCTGTTAAAAAATTAACTAAAAAAGGTTAATTTTATTTAGCGATTATATAGGTCAGAAAATGTATTAACCACATCAAAACCAACCTTTGTTTCCGAATTAAAATAATAGTTTTTTGACTTAGTTATTGTTCATAAATTATCATATCAAAATATTAGTTTAAAGAATTTTAATATCATAAGTCTTCTGACAATGGCTTTCCAAGGGTACTACCAATATCTATAAACGCGTTTTCCCGAAAATCACATTTTTTAAACTTTCTGGTATCACTTCTACTAGTAATTTTCATCGAATTTGTATCAAACAATTCTCTATGCTTCTCCGAGTACGATTTTGTTTTAAATTATATTTGTTTAATTTGTATACCCTCAAACAGGTGAAAAAACATAGTTTAAACTTTTTACAAAAAAAATGTATATTAAAAACAATTTTTAATTAAAAAAAATCGTACTCGGAGAAGCATAGCCAACGTAAAACTACAAATAAATAAAATATATTTTTTTCAATTCAGGCAAGTAGAAGGGTCGTTATGATACCAGAAAAATGATCCCATATAAACCAAGAATGATTAGCTATACACACTTCACATTTCCCTATGTGTTAAGTTTAAAGAATAACAAAAGTAATACAAAAAAATTATCTCATTATCTTGTACAGTTTTCTCACAATTAATTTCTGAAAAATATTCTGAGAAATATTTTAAACTTTAAATGAGATACAAAAATTCACCACAGCTTAAAAACTGTGGCATACTTTAAGGCGCTGCGAAGGCAGTGCCTCTCAAACTGTCACTTTCACAATTCAAATAAAATGAATGCTTAAACCTTCGAACTCACCGTGATAGGAAACAGTAACGAAGGATATCTGCACACAGGACTCGGTGCAGCCAATGGGCTTGAGTGTCCTCACAAACTGACCCTCCTGCAGCGTGTAAACATTCACAGTGCCGTCCTGTAAAAGCCAGAGAATCAACGATAAGTTCACATAATTCGCAGAAAATGAGATCTAAGTCCGCGTACCAGTGAACCGGAGACCACCAGATCCAGCTCAGTGTAGATGGCCACACTGGAGATGGCATCGTCATGGCCATAGAGCACCGTGCGGGGCTTGGGCGAGTAGCTATTCTGTGTGTTCAGCTGCGTGATGGCCTGCAGGTGCGACTGACCACCGGTGAGTGCGTGCACAGGGATGTTGCTGGTGGAGCCACCACTGCCACCGCCACCGCCACCCTGCTGATGCGTTTGAATGCTCCACACAATGCAGGTGCAGTCCCGCGAACCCGTCACCAGATACGACCCGCAATTGTCGAGGGCAATGCACGTGATGATGTCCAAGTGGCGGGTCACCGAGGCCACCGCCTTGCCCTTGTTGAGATTGTAAACCCTCAGAGAGTTATCCCAAATGCCGCCGGCGTACAGCAGCTTGCCATCCGTGCTCACCGCAAAGAGCTGCGAGTGCGGCGGCTGCGAGGCATGGAAGGGTCCAAAGACGCGCTTGCGGTTTCTGCAAGAGAGCTCACAGCAGTTAGCATCGAGAGTTTCAATATTTGAAGCTTCTTATAAACTCACTTCAGATTCGCCGTGGTGGCATCGATTTCCAAGAGGAAACCCTGATCCTTGTCAAAGGAGAGCCACGAATTGCAGCCCAATATCGAGGACTTGGAGATGCTGACTAGAACATCGGGACTGAGCTGCAGGAAGGACCTCGGCGGGCTGCGCGGCGGACTGAGGTACACGATGGGATCCTTGGGCGTGGAGAGTTCGCAGTAGTACTGCACCACCTTGTCCAAGAACTGGGTGAGATCCGGCCGCCTAAGCTCGGCACGAACCAGCTTCAAGGCGGTCTCATCCTGGGTGAGGCGTCGGGGATGCGGTTCCCTTAGCAACTGGGAAGGCACCTGGCCAAAGTTGTTGATCATGCCTATGGAGAGGGGAAATTTACGAGAGAGATTGTGAGGCAAAGTTAAGGGAAAGCTATGATAATATAAGCACACCTTCCACGGCCTCCCGCTCCACAGGATTGGTGATCTTATCTAGATCCACGGCGCCCTCATACGAGCAGTAGTAGAAGACGTTCAAGGCCTCCGCAGCCCTGGGTCCCTTCTGCTTGTAACCGAAGATCAGATCGATCCAGTGATGCAGATGCTGGCTGACATGTTCCGACTCCAACGCACGCCGGTGAATGGCTATGAACTCCTCAGGTGTGGTGGCCCAGGCGGGCAGTATCACATCGTCCACCTTCTCTTTGGTGATTTGCAAGTGACCCAAATCGAATCTGGATTGAAAAAGGAAGCTATTAAAGCCAGCAAACAAGAGTTTTGCTATATTTTATACTTGTTCATGTTCTTGAGAAACTCTGGAAAATAAAAGAACTCTGGAATCAGCTCCTTCACATCGTTGGGATTGTCCATTAGCAGCTTCCATGTCTGGGGTATGGAATGGAATTGTCGGTCGGCCACATCGAAGCGTCCGCTTTGCAAATCAATGTGCAGCGAGGTGAAGGGTTCCACGCGCAGCAAATAGTGCAGGACGCCGGCCGAGTTGGAGTAGTGGGTGCCATAGTGAAACTTGGGTATGGCACCCGAGGGATCCTCGAAAGAATCGTACTTGCTGCGCACCTCAGCCTCGTTTTTGGGGTTAATCTAGGAAGAGAAAGAAATATATCTCTTTTGTGAATAAAAAGTTAGAGTTAAAATATAGAAAAGCAAACTTACACATCCAATGGGCTTGGACAGGTCACGGAATGACTTGGGATCGGTCAGGTCCAGCACATCGCTGGTGTAGTCCGCCAGGATCCAGGGGAAGACGGGGTACTGGCTCAGATCATTGTAGGATCTGCCTGCGATGGTGTTCAGGTACATCAGATACTCAAAGTTGGAGATCTCCCGATTGATCCATCTCTGGGTGAGGCCAGAGGCTCGCAGCAGCTCAGCCGGAGATCTTCCAGAGCCATAAAGTATATTCGGCAGCGGTAGACCCACGATTTTGGTAAAGACTTTGTTGCGGGTCTGCAAAATAAACACAAAACTTATTACTTTCAATCTCTAAAAACCTCAAAGTTAAGACCCACCTTCGTGGTAAAGTTCAGGAAATAACTGGTCTGATCCACCAGGAAGATCTCCAGGGCACTCCGGCGCAAATTGTACTTCCGCAGATGCACCTCGCGTATCTTGTTCGTGGAGAATCGAAAGTCATGCTTGGAGGCATGGTCCTCCGTGGGTGGACTCAGGTCCACAAAGGTGAAAACGCTCTGGTTGACCTCGATGCGACCCTTTACCTTGGTCATCAGCGTTATGAGCTCACAGTCCTGCGACATTACCAGCTTCTCCAGCGACACATCCTGCTGAGCCTGCGAGTCAATGAGCTGGCGCAGCTCCTCTTCCAGCTGGGAGCTCTCATCGTCGGCAAGGAAATCGCGAACCACGGCATTCTTGATGGTGGAATCAAACTCGGAGATTTCCCTGAGGCGAAGGGGTATTAAAATCTGAACTCTGAAAGGGTTTTTGTTAAGCTTACTTGGTGTCATAGGCACTGGTTGCATTGTCGCGCAGATTGGCAGCATTCTCGTGCTTGTTGGGATACAGCTGCGGCTCCAGTTTGAGACGCATCCTTGCCACATTCTCATGGGGAGACAGCTTCCAGAACTCCTCGGCCACATCCCTGGAAAAGTGGTAGAAGATTTGAAACAAACGATTTAAGATGACAGTTCTTTTTATGAAATTAAAGCTTAGGATAATCTTGAATGTTGTGATTCTCTAAATAAAATTAGGGGTTTCAATATTTCAATATCTTTAACTCTTTTCAATCAGGAGTATCTTTCCTTGTTCCCTCTTAGAAAAATAATACTATATTCCCTTTGTTTTCAAAATTTCTTTTTTATTTCTTGGGTTTTTTGCGATGAAAGTTATTTTGTAGCTCGACAATGATTAATCGAATTATGTACAGATGAAAGTCCTTTGTCGAGTTGTCTCTGCTTCTCCTTCTCCTTCTACACCTTCAACTCCTTCCCCATTTTAGGCAACAATCGGTGCGGCCAGAGTCTTGGCAAACACTGGAGCAGCCACTGGGGCAGCAGCCACAACTGGAGCAGCCACGGCCTTGGCCAGCACTGGAGCAACGGGGGCAACGGCCACGGGCACATCCTTCTGCACCACAGCGTTGAATCCGTTGATGTCGTCGGCGTAGTAGCTCACAATGCGTCGGGAACCATCGGGCTCGATCAGGGAGTAGGAGCCGCGAACGATATCACCATCACGGGTCTCCTCCTGCGTCTTGGAGTCTCCGGTCAGCGTGTCCTGGACATCGTAGGCGAACTTGTACTGCGGGTAGGCATCCACAACCTCGGCGGCAATGGGGGCAGCAACAGGAGCAGCCAGGGGAGCAGCCACAGCGGCAACGGGAGCAGCCAGGGGAGCAGCCACAGCGGCAACGGGAGCAGCCAG
>VNJT01016708.1:0-28003 GCA_008042655.1 Drosophila burlai | reverse complement strand
CTGCCAAAGTGCCGCAACATGGACGCGGTGACGGCCATCAAGGAGGCCAACAAGAAAATTGAGCAGTTCGGGGATCTCATCATCGAATTTAATTGTAGGTTCTCTTTAGTTATCCTGGCTCTTTATATGCTGTATTCTTCGTATTTCTTGACAGATATTTTTCCCAAGTACTTGACACCGCAGATGAAGGACATGGCTCGTGACTTCTTCCGCTGCTTTCGCAAGCTGGAGATCGAGCTGGAGGAGGAGGAGGAACGGAACAGAGCCAATGGGTGTTAAGTGATTGTTTTCCCGCCATAAGAACACTTCAAATTTTGCGTAAAATAAAAAATTCATTTTAAGTTTTATGTTTATTGTCTCTCCCTCAACAATTTGAAAATGATCAACAAGTTCACATAATGTTAGTTGTGGTTTTAGATTTAAAGGGGCGGTATAGGGATAACAAAAAATAATTTCATCATAACCGAAAAAATTTACATGTATTTTTTTACTCCTTGTTAATTAAGAAAATATTTATTTGAAAATATTGCCGTTCAAAGTAGTTAATTTTAATTAGAAACAAGAAAGGAAGCTAGCTTTGACAAGCCAAAGTTTAAATACCCTTGCAGTAAGTATTTAAAATTTTGTATATTTAAGGATTGCGATTAGTTTCATTAATTTATTTTTTGTTTGAAATTACTCTATCGTTCCAATGGCAGCTATATTATATACTAGCCCGATTTTGGTTAAATTAAAACCGAAATTGTAGAATAATACAAAATAGCCATTTCTTAAATTATATAAAAAAACGTTTACTATATCGTTGTACGATATAGCTGTCCGATCCGGACCGTTCCGACTTATATAGTAGTGAGAGCATATAGAAGACTATCTGCAATTTTCCATTCAGATAGCTTCAAAACTGAGGGACTAGTTTGCGTAGAAACGGACAGACAGACGGACAGATCAAGAATATATGTACATACATACATATGTATATACTTTATAGGGTCGGAAATTTCTCCTTCACTGCGTTGCAAACTTGTCACTAAAATTATAATATTATATTTGCAAGGGTATACAAATATTCACATAGAATTTCAATCAATGTTTAGTAGTGTGAGTACGAATGTGTTTTTTAAGAGCAATTCCATAGGTAAACGACTTTGAGCAGTGGGAACACTTGTATGGTCGCTCTCCAGTGTGAGTTCGAATGTGTCTCTTCAGATTATATTTCCTAGAAAACGATTTAGAACAGTAGGAGCACTTGTCTGGTCTCTCTCCAGTGTGAGTTCGAATATGCATGTCCAGGATATATTTCTCAGAAAACGATTTAGAGCAGCGGGAGCATTTGAATGGGCGCTCTCCAGTGTGAGTCCGAATGTGTTTATTAAGAGAAGGTTTCACGGAAAACGACTTTGAGCAGTGGGAGCATTTGTATGGCCGCTCTCCCGTGTGAGTCCGAATGTGACTATTAAGAGTAGATTTCACGGTAAACGACTTCGAGCAGAGGGAACACTTGTGTGGTCTCTCTCCAGTATGAGTCCGAATGTGAATATTAAGAGTAGCTTTCCAGGAAAATGACTTTGAGCAGTAGGAACACTTGTGTGGTCTCTCTCCACTATGAGTCCGAATGTGTTCCTGGGGAATTTTCTGGGAAAACGCTTTTGAACGGAGGGATCCATTGTGCTGTTTTTTTTGTCTTGCGGGAGCCGAAACCGTGTTTTATATTAGTGGGTAGATCCGTAGTTTTTTTCAACTGGAGGTAGACCTGGTGGCTCTTTTCTATTGTTTGCCGTATCTCAAAGGCGGCTTGTGCACATTGCAAGCAAGTTTCGCAGATGGTTTCGGGGTAGTTATCTCCTTTAGAAATCTCGTACAAAGTGCATTGAGCTATCATATCGGCGATGCAGATCTCTAGTCCTGGAGCCTTGTCGAATATGTTGATCATTACTGGTGAAGTTCCCAAGCAAGCGCGACAGATTTGACTAAAATGAAATATGTAATTTGTATAGGGGAAATTGTTTTTAATGTTGTATTCCGATTTACTTACACTTCCATGGCGTCTGTTGCGTTTTTAAAATGAATAACTGACTGGAAAATATCCACAGCTGGAAACAGCTGTTCCATTGAGAGTGCGTGTTCGATATTTTCAGAATCATTCGATAAAAATATCGGCTAAATGTTAAAAAGGTGGTTTGTACAGAGAATTTAAAACGTTTAAATATAAGAGCTTTTGTATCGTCTGTAATGAACTAGAAAACAAACCTATTAAACAATTTGTATATTGAAATCAAAATAGCAGTTTGTACAAGGTTTACGTTATCGATATATCGATATATCAATATATCAATGCTACTTCCAGCTCTATTTTGAGCAGGTTAATTAAAAATCAATTACAACCTGAGAAAATAGCCAGCAAAAAGAGACCAAGCGCTCGGAGACCACGCGAGATAAACGGAACACAGGAACTGGTTGAGACCTGCTCCACTTTGGACTTAAAGTCGATTACACGTTTGCGCAGAGAAAAGTGAGTGTGCCAACGCCACACGACGCCCCATTCGAGTGACAAACGCAAGCGGAAGTGGAACAAAGAGGCGGATCACGCTCCACTGGACGCACGCAGACCGCGCCCATAAGGTGGCAGCTGCAAGATGCACCTCAGCGCGGATATATCCAGTGCCCTGCAGCAGATCGAGGCTGTGAAGAAGGGCATCGACGAGTCCGATGACCCCAAGTTGCAGATGCAGACGGCGGAGAGCCTCAGCACGATTTTGGGCATCTTGCAAGACCCAGTCTTCCGCACCATCGTCCATGTGCAGGACTCGCTGTCCGAGCTAAACGCCCAGTTGGGCCAGCACCCGTCCATGTTGCCCAACGACTTCGACATCGATGTGGCAGGCAACCTTGTGCTAAGCCTGAACGGCGGCGAGGTGATGTACGACTACGACGAGCAGCGATCCTCCTCCCATTCGCATTCGGCTCCCGGTAGTCCGGACAAGTCAGGCGGCGCCGGCGAGGAGCCGCGCCCCCAAAGCCAAAACTCAAAGGGAGCGGCCGGTGCGGATCTGTATGCCACGGACTATGCCCAGATTCAGGCCATTGAGTTGGTTAACGACGGCACTGGACTGGGATTCGGTATTATCGGAGCCCGCAACTCGGGTGTGATTGTGAAGACCATTCTGCCGGGTGGCGTGGCGGATCGAGATGGACGCCTGCGCTCGGGCGATCATATCCTGCAGATAGGAGAAGTTAATCTGCACGAGATGGTCTCGGAGCAGGTGGCCGCCGTTTTGCGGCAGTCCGGAACGCATGTCCGTTTGGTGGTAGCCCGTCCAGTCGAGCAGAGTGCTCCCACGCCGCAGTATAGCCTGGAACCTGGCACTGCTGTCGTCCCCACTCGCGTTCTCGTCGATCCCGCCGAGCTGGAGCGATATCTCATCTCCACCGGATATCCAGAGATATTTGGCGAGAGCTCCACGGCATCAACGCCCCAGACGACCACGGAAGATGATCGGTTCGTGTATCGTGGCGAGACGTCCATGCTGATTGACCCGAGCATTGATCTCGAGGAGCTGCTGGCCCTACCGGAGACGGAGAAGCTGCAGGTGGAGCTGAAGAAGGACGCCAACGGACTGGGCATCACCATCGCGGGTTACGTGTGCGAGAAGGAGGAGCTGTCGGGTATTTTTGTAAAGAGCGTTTCGCCTGGTTCGGCAGCGGACCTCAGTGGCCGCATTCGGGTCAACGATCGCATAATCGAGGTGGACGGCCAGTCGCTGCAGGGCTACTCCAACCACCAGGCTGTGGAGCTGCTCAAGAAGTCCGGCCAGGTGGTGAATCTGCGTTTGGAGCGCTATCTGCGCGGTCCCAAGTTCGAGCAGCTGCAGCAGGCGATTGCTGCCAACGATAAGCTGCCATCCAGTGCTCCTGGAACGCCTTCGAGGGCCCCTCTGCCGACGCCAGTGGCCACCACGACTTCAGCTTCAGCTTCGGCAACGACAACACCATCACGCAGTCTTACCAGGGATCTGGAGGAGGAGGCGGCGGCACTGCCAGCGCCCGAGGCCTTCATGGCCACACCACCTTCGACCACCACAACGCTAAGCACTTTCGGTGCTGGCAAGCAGCTAGTGGCGGTGAGGGACTCACTGGACGGTTCCACGAAGATCATACCCACCGAGGTGGTTTCGCTGGCAGATAAAACTGAGGTAAACCATTAGGGGAATGCTTTCTTTCCAAAACGAAACCTAATGCGATCTGGGAACTATCTTTTCGCAGGCCAAGAACACGGGTGTGATCACGCGTCACAAGTACTACACCGATCCGGAGCTCACCGACGACATGGAGACGGAAATCATCCGGAAGTGGCAGAAAATCGTCGGCTCTGATGTGGAGGTTATTGTGGCACAAATCAAAAAGTTTGCGGTGGGCGGCCTAGGAATCTCCTTGGAGGGCACCGTGGACGTAGAGGGGGGACGTGAGGTGAGGCCCCATCACTACATTCGGTCAATTTTGCCCGACGGTCCCGTTGGCGTCAATGCAGTGCTCCGATCGGGCGACGAGCTGCTAGAGGTTAATGGCGAACGACTGCTGGGCATGAACCATCTTGAGGTGGTCGCCATACTGAAGGAGCTGCCGCTGGATGTGCGCATGGTGTGCGGCCGCAACAGGAACAGCACTTCGCTGCTGCCCTTCTCCGACGACACCCTGAAAAAGCTGAGCAACAACAACTTCGAGAACCTGCTGCCCGCCACCGATCGTCTGGTGAAGGCCAAGTCGGACGGTAGTCTGGCCACCGCTGGATCCGTGGCCGATGGCGATTCAGTGGCCGCTGCTGCCGCCTCATTCAACAAGCTAAAGTCACGGTCGTTGGAGCCGCTGACCGGATTGGCCATGTGGTCCTCGCAGCCGCAAATCATTGAATTGGTGAAAGGTGATCGCGGCCTGGGCTTCTCCATACTGGACTATCAGGATCCACTGGATCCCAACGATACGCTGATCGTCATCCGTTCTTTGGTGCCCGGTGGTGTGGCGCAATTGGATGGACGCCTGATTCCGGGCGACCGACTGCTCTTCGTAAATTCGATTAATTTGGAGAACGCCTCGCTGGACCAGGCCGTGCAGGCCTTGAAGGGTGCTCCCAAGGGTGTGGTGCGCATCGGAGTGGCCAAGCCGCTGCCCATGACGGACAACTCGCTGAAGGCATGCAGCAATGCGAGCACCACCAGCGAGGAGACGTTGGATGCGCAGATATCGCCACCTGCCTTGCCCGCGGCAGCACCGCCCGCCATGCCACTGCCGCCCACTGCCACTGCCACTGCCGCCAAGGGAGCCGAGCCGGATCTGATTCCCGACTGGCGGAATTAAGCGAAATTTAAGCAGAATCTTTACGCGTCGTGTTCCCCTTTCCTCCGATCAAATTTGGTTCCAGCCGAGATTTTGAGGCCCTTTTACCACCTTCTGGGGCTGCGTCCGTGTCTTGACCACCTCTTAGCTAGAGACTTTACAGATTCAATTTAGAGAATTACAACCTTCAATTGTTGATATGAGCTCTCGATGGGACAAATTTGAGCAAGGTTCGGGAACAGGAACGATTGTTATAATCAAATCAAAATGTTATGCATATTAATAGCACCGAATTATGTTATCGAGCATTCCACACGCAAAAAAATGCAATATCAGTACCCTTTAGTATTAGCAAATGACAAATTTTAACACAGGTATTTCTTCAAGTGTATGTACTTAAACATAAATAAATAATGTAATGTACCTCCCGTACAACATTGAGTATCACATGGGTGGGTGGGTGACCGCCACGGTCGTCCTATTGCACCCTATTCAATTGCCGCTCGATCCGCATGTAGTTCCGCCTAGACAGGACACGGTCCCGGGCATAACTGACCAAATAGCCCAGCACTCCGACCACAAGGCAAAGAGCCTCGAACTTGACAAAGTTACGCTGCTCGATGAGAGCCACACGGTCACAGCTTTTGGTCACGATCTCGCCGCTCTGGCAGCGCAGCACCTCCTTGTAGTGCGTGTGGATGCAGACGCCCAGGCTCCGGCTGACTATGTCGAAGTCACTGCAAGGATGGCACTCCTGAACCACCGTGTACTTCTCGTGCCGCCAGCAGGTGGAGTTGTTTTCGATGACAAACTGCTGCTCCCTGTTGCGGCGGGGACCTTCGGCTGCATAGCGCGACTCCACAATTAGGACTAGAATGGTAACAATCGTCAGCGCTCCAAGGCCAATGAGCATGTGATGCCTCTGGCAGTTTTCCAGCATCGCGAGTCCGGGGTACCTAGGTAAATATATGACAAGAATTCGTTTTACTTAATGAATCACTTTAATTGTGATGTGTTTACTACCGAATTTCTTTTTTTGCTTTCTAATAGAGCTGGAAAATAGCGCTGGGAAAATGTCGATTGTACTATCGATATATCGAATTTTTACCTTTCTGAGTCACTATCGATTGTTTCTTGTCGCTATCGACGGTGCTGTTCAAATGTTAAAAACAGCACAGAGCACAAGGTTTCAGAAAATTGGCTAGGAAAAATTAATAAAATTAAGTATTCAATTTTTCTAATAAAAATTCATTCTAAAATGCATCTAGGAAGCATGGAAATGCATGGATAGAACAATATTTTCTTTATTTTCTTAGTCAAAACATATGACTTGCATTTTATTTTTAACTTTGTACATCACACTGAAAAATTGCTTAGAATTTTTTTTATGGGATTATTTGAGGGCGCACGTTTAGCATTTCCAGAGCGGAGTGCGAAAATGAATAACAATTTTAATAAAACAGACTGTTTCCCGAGTGTTTGCCTGTCGCTCTGTCCCTCACATATTTCAAAGTAAGGATCCCGCCATGATCAATAATCAAAGAGGCCCAGGACAATAAGTAAATTTTTTAATTTATTTTAATATTAAAATTGTAATTGGTTTGCTTTTAAATTCATTGCAGACGATACAAACCACTTATTTAACATTTAGCCGATATTTTTGGCGAATGACACTGAAAATATCGAAAATGCACTATTAATGGAACAGCTGTTTCCAGCTGCAGATATTTTCCAGCCATTTAATCATTTAATCAAAAACGAAGCAGACGCCATGGAAGTGTAAATAAATCTGAATACAGTATAAAAACAATTTCCTCTATACAAATGATTTAATTTTAGTCAAATCTGCCGCGCTTGCTTGGGAACTTCACCAGTAATGATCAACATATTCGACAACGCTCCTGGACTAGAGATCTGCATCGCCGATATGATCACTCAATGCACTTCGTACGAGATTTCTAAAGGAGATAACTACCCCGAAACCATCTGCGAAACTTGCTTGCAATGTGCACAAGCCGCCTTTGAGATACGGCAAACAATAGAGAAGAGCCACCAGGTCTACCTCCAGTTGAAAAAAACTACGGATCTACCCGCCAATGTAAAGAATGGTGTTGGGTTCCGCAAGACAAAAAAACCTGGAGATCGACCACACAAATGTNTCGCTCTGTCCCTCACATATTTCAAAGTAAGGATCCCGCCATGATCAATAATCAAAGAGGCCCAGGACAATAAGTAAATTTTTTAATTTATTTTAATATTAAAATTGTAATTGGTTTGCTTTTAAATTCATTGCAGACGATACAAACCACTTATTTAACATTTAGCCGATATTTTTGGCGAATGACACTGAAAATATCGAAAATGCACTATTAATGGAACAGCTGTTTCCAGCTGCAGATATTTTCCAGCCATTTAATCATTTAATCAAAAACGAAGCAGACGCCATGGAAGTGTAAATAAATCTGAATACAGTATAAAAACAATTTCCTCTATACAAATGATTTAATTTTAGTCAAATCTGCCGCGCTTGCTTGGGAACTTCACCAGTAATGATCAACATATTCGACAACGCTCCTGGACTAGAGATCTGCATCGCCGATATGATCACTCAATGCACTTCGTACGAGATTTCTAAAGGAGATAACTACCCCGAAACCATCTGCGAAACTTGCTTGCAATGTGCTCAAGCCGCCTTTGAGATACGGCAAACAATAGAAAAGAGCCACCAGGTCTACCTCCAGTTGAAAAAAACTACGGATCTACCCGCCAATGTAAAGAATGGTGTTGGGTTCCGCAAGACAAAAAAACCTGGAGATCGACCACACAAATGTTCCCACTGCTCAAAGTCGTTTTTTGAGAAAATAAATCTGGAAAAACACATTCGAACTCACACTGGAGAGCGACCACACAAGTGTTCCCACTGCTCAAAGTCGTTTAGCTACGAAAGTGCTCTTAAAAGACACATTCGAACTCACACTGGAGAGCGACCACACAAGTGTTCCCACTGCTCAAAGTCGTTTAGCTCCGAAAGTGCTCTTAAAACACACATGATAACTCATACCGGAGATCAACCATTCAAGTGTTCCCACTGCTCAAGGTCGTTCAACTTGAAAGGAAATCTGCAGAGACACATCAGTACTCACACCGGAGAAAGACCATTCAAGTGTTCCCTCTGCTCAAAGTCGTTTACCCAGAAGAGTGCTCTGAATGTACATAAACGAGCTCACACCGGAGAGCGACCACACAAGTGTTCCCAATGCTCAAAGTCGTTTGCTTTAAAAGGTACTCTTAAAACACACATACGAACTCATACCGGAGATCAACCATTCAAGTGTTCCCATTGCTCAAGGTCGTTCAACATTAAAGCAAATCTGCAGAGACACATCAGGACTCACACCGGAGAAAGACCATTCAAGTGTTCCCTCTGCTCAAAGTCGTTTACCCAGAAGAGTGCTCTGAATGTACATAAACGAGCTCACACCGGAGAGCGACCACACAAGTGTAGCTACTGCTCTAAATCGTTTGCCTTGAAACCTACTCTTAATAAACACATTCGGACTCATACTGGAGAGCGACCACACAAGTGTAGCTACTGCTCTAAATCGTTTGCCTTGAAACCTACTCTTAATAAACACATTCGGACTCATACTGGAGAGCGACCATACAAGTGTTCCCACTGCTCAAAGTCGTTTACCGTGAATGACAATCTGAGGAGACATATCAGAACTCACACCGGAGAAAGATCATACAAGTGTTCCCACTGCTCAAAGTCGTTTTCCGAAAAATGTAATCTGACAGCGCACATTCGAACTCACACTGGAGAGTGTCCATACAAGTGTTCCCACTGCTCAAAGTCCTTTAGCTACGAAAGTGCTCTTAAAACACACATTCTAACTCACACTGGAGAGCGACCACACAAGTGTTCCCATTGCTCAAAGGCGTTTTCCCTTAAATGTAATCTTAAGAAACACGCTCAAGTTCACACTGAAGAGCGACCATATAAGTGTTCCCACTGCTCAACGTCGTTCAACTGGAAAGGAAATCTGCAGAGACACATCAGTACTCACACCGGAGGGCAACTATTCAAGTGTCTCCACTGCTCAAAGTCGTTTTCTGAAAAATGTAATCTGACAGCGCACATTCTAACTCACACCGGAGTGAGACCATTCAAGTGTTCCCACTGCTCAAAATCGTTTTCGTTGAAGGATACTTTGATTAATCATATCCGAATTCACACTGGGGAAAAACCATACAAGTGTGTCCACTGCTCAAAATCGTTTTCATGGAAAAATAGTCTGGAGAGACACATACTTACTACCCACACCGGAGAAAGACCGTAAAAGTGTTCCTTGAAGGGAAATCTAGACGTACACATTCGAACTCACACTGGAGAGAGACCGTATACATAAGTGTACCCACTGTCAAAGAGTTGTAGAAATGCTGTGTAACTGTTTTCTTATTAAAAAAAGTAAATAAATATTTTCTTATTAACAAGGAGTGAAAAAATTACATGCTGCGGGACAGATTTAAGCACTGGATACCGTGCTATAATAACGTAAATAGTCGTTTTCCGCGAATAGGAATCTGATATTAGGTTCGAATCAATCAACGTTTTGGAATGCTAGAGGTATAGAGAATTCACTTTATCCACTTTATAATATAATTTCATAACTAATCTTACCTTACAGAAATTCCATACCTTACAAAAGTTATGTTTTCTAATTAAAATTAGGAATAGAACGTGTATTTGTTCTGATTTATTATTCATCATTTACAAAATCATTACAAAAAGTAAAATCATTGAATTATGCGATAGAACAACCTATTTGTTTAATGCAAATTCTAAATTAAAAAATTGAAATACCCTCCATGTTGTTGATTGCCAACGGCGATGGTATCGATATATACCTCAAACGCATACTGTACTATCGAACTAGTTCGCTGTTTACGAACGAGAAGGCAGAGAAAGACCAAAACAATTACGGACGATAGCCACAAAGCGGACGTGGAAAATCTGTGAAAATTTTTGGTAAATCGCGTGCGGGCGCATTGAAAAATGGTGCTGCGATCGGGGATCATAATTCCGTTTCAGTTTCGCGACACGAAGAAGCTGCTGATGATAGGCGTGCCGGAGGAGAACCGCAACCTCAACATCTGGGACCTGAAGAACGTGGGTAAGCAGAAAGCAGAGTGCGTGTGGAGTGTGTGAAGGTGGAGTGGGATTGGGATTGGGAAATCCCAGGATGATTGCTAGATTGCTGCAAAGTCGGATGCAAACTAATGCAGTATCCCCCCTACACCCATTTTGGATTCACAGTGCGCGCCGCCTTTGGCATATACAACTTTGAGTTCCGGAACAAGAAGATCGGCTTCAACATCCCGGACGAGCTGCTGCTCCACTACCTGGCCCAGCGGCACGATCTCACCAACTTCGTAATAGAGATCAGTCAAGGTAAATAGCGAGTAAGCTTAGATTTAGGCCTACGATTTAGACTAAGAGCGCGGGATTCCAACTAGCGTTTAAGCGTGCCGAGTGACTATTCCCACGAGGGAAGCCCACGAAACGGAGCCCCCAACTCTTTGTAGATCCGTGTGTCCCCGTAGATCTCTCTCTCTATGTTGTTGTCTTTATGTAGACGCGGCGGGCGCTTCGCTTGTAAGTCTCTGCAGATTGCCATCTGTAATAAAACCCAAATTGTAATGTGCTCCCTATTGCAGCTCTGGACGATGGCCATGCCAAGGAGCTGCTCTCCTACGAGCCCTCCTGCTCGATGGCGGCGGCCCTCAAGCAGCACCCGTTGCACCAGCATCCGGCGGCGGCGCACCATTCAAATCCCCATCCTCATCCGCACCAGCACCAGCACCAGCTCCAGCTCCATGTGCCACTGCCGCAGCGCTCCAACGAGAGCGCATCCCACCATGCCAACGAGTATGTGTCCAGTTCGCAGCCCAATTCGCCGGCTGTGGTGCTGAGCAACGAGAGTGTGGACAATGATCTGTTGGAGCCGCAACAGGGCAACAATTCGGGCACTGAGCCCGGAGCGGACGGTGCCCAGAAGTTGCGGCTCAGCCACAGTTATGCGGAACGTACGCCCGAGTCGCTGACGCAGTCCATCGATCCCATGGACATCATACCCAAGGCAGAATCCGAGTCGGAGGTGGAGCGACTGCAGAGAGCGTCGCGTTTTTTGGCCCGCCAGGAGCAGCAGCAGCAGCAGCACCAGGCACAGCAGCAGCAGCCACAGCCTCAGCACCAGCAGCAGCAGCTGCTGCCGGGTCAACAGATCTTCCCCAGCTACACGCACTCCTTGCCGCCGATGAGCGCACCAAATCCCTCGCAGCAGCAGTCACCGTATACGCCGGGTCTGATGAGTCGCTTCCGAAGTGAGATGATTAGGTCGTAGTGTGCCGCTTCCTAACGCTTAGCTAACTTCTGCTAATCTTCTAATTCAAGAACGCGGCGAACGCATGTCAAAGGACCAGAAGGAGCTGTATGTGAAGTTCTTCGAGGACAACCCCTGTATGCTGTCGAACCATCGACGCCACGATGGCCTCACCGAGCCACTGTGGGCCCAGCTGGCCCATCGCCTGAATAGCGTGCCCCAGGGAGCGGTGAAGAACGTGGAGGACTGGAAGCAGACCTTCGATGCCTGGCGCTATCGCATTTTCATGTACACGCGCTACAACTCCAAGCTAAGCATGTCGGAGACGAGCGATCCGAAGAACTTCAAGCCATTGACGGCCACCGACCAAAAGGCGTACGCCATGTGGACCAGCCACAAGCACATAGCGCCGCCGCCGGAGTATGAGAAGATGGACATGTTTGCGCCGCTCGACGAGACCACCACGACCACTAACAGCTACGATTACTGAATGGAGAATGGAGCGCAAAGGATGAAACTGTTAATGTGTACTTTATCTAGTGCTAAGCGACAAATACAATATGTTTAAGCGAACGGAAATGCGTGTTTTATGTTTGGATTACGCCTAACCTAAGATTTGCCCCCACAAGTGCCACTAACTACACGATGTTCCCCCTCTTTTCTTGCAGTGTACGACGACAACTATGTGCTGAATCGTCAGTGCCGGTGCTCGGATCAGAAAATGCTCAACGAATCGCCCACGCCCGAGGAGCCCACCAATCTGTGCCAGCCCAGCAGTGTTTTGGAGGCGACACCTACCCCGATCATGACTCTGCCGCCCTGCGACGACGAGGAGCACGATCATGACCACGACCACGACCACGAGCAAGAGGAGAGCATGAAGTATCGGATTGACAAGGCCAGCAGTGGCGCTGCCTCTGCGGAGCTGGGCATGCCCGCCTACGAGGCCTGCTCGCCCAAGATGGACTACGATACGCAGGACGAGCTGCCAGATTCGCCGCACTCGCAGCCGTTACCCCCACCGCCTCTGCCTTTAACTGCGGCTCTGCCTTTGCCACCGCCGCCCACCGCCTCCCATCACCAGCACCTGCATCAGCATCAGCACCAGCAACAACAACAACACGAGGAGGAGCAGCAGCAGCTGCTGCAAGAGCGCATCCAGCACGAGTACATGATTCAGCAGCAGCAGCAACACCAGCATTTGCAACAGCAGCAACAACAGCACTTGGCCCTCCTGCAGCAGCAGCAGCAGGAACAGCAGCAGCAGCAACATCAGCAGCATCACCATCAGCAGCAGCAGGGAGTCAACATGGCCTTGGGCACGACCACCACCAACAATATTCGACGTAAGTCATAAAGAGTGAAGAGAATGATATAATAATAATTACCTGACATCCAAAGTGCTAGAAAAATCGAATTTACCATTAATTCTATCCATTTTAATAGAAAATATGTAACTTCAACCAATTTCCTATACAAAAAAGACTTCCGATTCTTGTGACTAAATATTAGCTTGCCTTAAACTTGTTGAAAATCACTTCACACAAAGTTCGTATCAACAAAACCAAAGCCTTAGGCTTCGATTTAGAGGCCTAAAATATACAAAGTAAACCATCACAAGAAGATATAACGAACGATATTTTGATTTAAACTAATTAATGGCATTCCAATTTCATGAAACGCATAATATCGGCATTAATTTGAGCCTCAATTTGAATACTTGCCTTGGTTGAAATTTACATTTGTTTTTTTATTTTTCTTTTTAGTGAATAACTGAATAAATAATGGCTTTCAATATCTCTCATTCACAGAACGCAAGGAGCGCATGTCCAAGCGGCAGAAGGAGCTGTATGTGCACTTCCTGCAGCAGCATCAGTTCATCAACGACCATCGCCGCAACGACCCCGTGCTGGATCCCTACTGGCTGAAGCTGGCGAACCTACTGAACGCGGTGCCGCAGGGCGCCGTCAAGCATGTGACCGAGTGGAAGCAGACCTTTGATAATTGGCGCTACCGCATCTTCCTCTACGCCCGATACAATTCCAAGCTGCAGGACGAGGAGGCCCAAAATCCGCGCAACTTCAAGCCCCTGACGCGCACCGATAAGCAGGCGTACATTATGTGGATCCGAAATCCGGACACAGCGCCCCCGGACCTCGACAAGATGCGCAATGTCTTTTGCAATCTGGAAGAGACGGCGGCGGCGGCTACGGCGGCGGCGGCGCTGCAGGAGTAGATGTTAGATGGATGTTCGGGATTGCCATTATCGTAGTTGTAAAATTTTCAAACAAATCATTTTCTTTGTCTCTCCGTTGTCTTCGTTTTCTCCGTTTTATCCTTTTTTCTGTCGTGTTAATCTATGTACATGTGTCGCTGTTTTTTATATTCCTGTTTTGGGAATGCATTTTCCTTTTAGTTTGTTTTTGTCATTGTTATGCTTTTATGAGAATATATATTAAACATGTGTTTTTTTGAATGAATTTCCAGTGCACGCTAATTTTGGACGGAATTATTTTTAGAGTTCATTTGCCCGCGCAGCTGATGTTTTTTATATTTATGCATATGTTATGGACCGCAATGAACCCAAATGGCTGAACAGGTTGTGGAATTATTGAAAGATATATTCAGACTCACAGCAGACTCACAAGGATGTCGCGGCTTATTCTCAGCTCATTGGCTGTCTATTGATGGATTCCATTTGAGTGGCTCCATGACAAACTCCTTTCAGAACCAGCTCCATTCCGTCTGTGTGGCTATATCTCTCCATCTAGACGCCCACGCCCACGCAGACGCCGATGCCGGGTGCTGATTAATTTGCTGCCCGCGGCGGTACAGCATCCAGTATGTGTGGCTTGTACTTGTCGCTAATCCCCGGCCATTAATTATACGTTCAATCATATCCGATATGGGGCCCCGCACAACACACTCTTGACAGGTTTATTTTATTCTTTTTTGTATTTTTTGGGGGGAGGGATTATTGTATTATTGGGGCGATAATAATTCCTTCTTTTGCAAAATTAGTTCCAGTGGTTTTTGAACCTGAACCTGAACCTGAAAAAGGGAGCCCCTCCCCAACCCGCTGATTATTAGCATATCGTTAATTAAAAAATAAAGAAAGAAATTGCTTATTGACTGGGGTTCGGCCTGGCTGGCATTGGCATTGATTAAATTTCATTCTTTTGATTTCTGATTAAATGGCAATTTATCATAAATTATTGCACTTAATTGTGTGCAAATGGAAATGGAAATGCTGCATTTAGAAATCTTGTTTTATGTGTTGTGTTACATAAATAACTAACTTAAATGAGCGTATCGCAGCTCCGGCGGAGACATTACAAATGACCCGGCGGCAAACCTGGTGGTGGTGTGGAGTGCGGCTGCTCCTTCTGCCGGGTGCTTTTGTCTGTTATCTGCAGCAGTTCCAATTGCCATTCCTAATAAAGATAAATGAACGAACGCGCACTCATTCCGACCGATCTGCTCTGCCTTGTTTAGAAGGCATTGAGTTGGGTTATTGGCTGTGACTTTTTGCGGCCAATTGCCCCCGGTATCGGAACGGTTGCTCTGGGTTTTCTGCGTTCTGGCATAAGTATACATGTGGAGAAATCGGATTTTAACTATATACATAAAATTATGATTTAAAATAATATGGAAACGGTTTGAAACCTCTTGAAAACCTTTTAAAAAGAATACTCATTTTAGACGAGATTTGATTAACCTTCTTGATTAACCTTCTAAATTATGCAATGCCTAAAAAGGATGACCAAACAATTAAAATGCTTCTAAAATATTGAAGGTTTGACCTTTCAATTTACTTCAAATCCAGGTAATGTTTGACGGTAGACCCTAGTAATATTCCAAATACTCCTCAGCGTTTGTGCGAATATTTTTGAACTGTGCAGCCTTTATCTACGGCAGTCAGTCAGGCGTTCAATATCAATATTTCAGAGCTGCAACATTTGCATACTCTCGTATATTTGTAGGCCGACATCGTGGTGGCATTCGTTAGATGTGCCCGGTTATGGATTATGACAGGTGGAGGGGAAACAGAGAACAATGTGAATCAGTATCGGTTTGGCTCATGTTTAATTCATCCGTAACTGCATATGGAGCACAGGGTAACCGGGTAGCCAGATCGCTTGTTGATAGCCGTTGACAGATTAATACGAAGCTGCGAATGTCCAGAAACCAGAAAGGAAAAAGAAAAACGATATATATGAGCCATGTTTCCAGAACTGGGTGGAGTTGGGCTGGGCCGGGGCCGATAACGTTTCCTAACCCAGTTTCCGAGTTTATCCAATCCAATCCCTGGCTGGACTTACAGAAAATTACCATATATTAGCCGCTCACTTTCAGTCGCAATTTATCAAAATTAAAATATTATCGCATCAGATTAAAAGCATACACAAAATTCTCCCACACTCTCACCCCGAATATAAAACCAGCAGCAGTTTAGTCCCGAATAAATAGCGAACAAAAAAGCTGAAAACTTCATCAGATCAATCATAAAGACATAAAAAATGCTGTAAAAACGATAAAAACACCATAAAAGCGATAATAATCTTTTGAAAGACCTGTTTTGCCCAGCAATGATCGGCGAGCAGACCAAAGACAGTTCCTCCAGCCGCCCAAACCGCCCAGTCTGCCCCACACTGCCTCGCATAGTAATCCGCAGACACAGAAAACAATATCTGTATTATTTTTTAAGGTTCGAAAGACGCCAATTTTTAGATTAACCACAAAAGGGAATACTAAAGAGAGTAGTTCGAATCAAAAGAGTTGAAAGTGAGTCATATTTTTTCTTAATATTTTTAGATAAACGCAACTCCCAGGATGTTTAGTAATCAATAATAAGTCCAGCTAATGTTCTTTTACATTACATTTTCCCGGTGCACATATCATAGCAAAAGCCAACTTGTCAGACCAAAGTGATCTTAACAGACATTTCTGTTGATTTACTATTCGAACTTAAAGACACACACCGCAGACTCCGCCGACTCACACACATAATGGGAAAAACTTGTGTATGCTAATCGATAGGCGAGCTGATTGATATGGCTTTTTAATTGCATTTACAATTTAATTTACCTGAACTATCTGGCCAAAATCCCCGAGAATTGCTTAGCATAATTTTAGCGACTTAATGAGGAAACAATCGGAACAAAACCACGTATAAAATAATGATTAAAATTAAATAAATGCAAACACAAGTATTTTGCATTAACATAAGGCGACCACCGATAATATAATTATACCGAGTGTTCGGGCTACAAGTCGCGGGGCTCATTAACTTGGCCAGTCAATAAAATCAAACTCGGCAGACATCCAATCAAATTGATGGGGACAACAGCTTCGGTGTTTGTGAGCCGAGAGCTGCGAGCTGCGAGCTGCGAGTGTGGGGGCTGCCAAGTGTTTAATGAAAGAAATTAAAATATGCCAGCCTTCAGCTCATGCGTAAAGAGCTCAACTCGACTCAGATATATCCGATTTCAATGTCGCTCACGTAATCGGTCTGTGTAATGTGACTCAGTTGCGGTGTAGTTGTGGCTCAGTGTGTGAGTGTTATCACAGTACGAACGATTTACTGAAAGGGGTCAGGGATGCCCATGTTGAGGCCTACAGGCCTGGCTCTAAATGAAACCGAAAGTTCACGGAATTCTTATTTCCAATGCCCTCACAGAAGTTTAATTTGTAAAAAGGGTTTTACAGAACGATTTATTAAAAGCGGTCAGGGATGTAATAGGTTAGTCCCAAATGAAACGAAAGAATATATTTATTTATGTAACTAAATTCATGTTGTAAATATATTCACAATTATTGTGGAACCCAATTTGCTTACGTGCCAGTTTTATTTATAACTAAACTCACTCAAAGCCTCACAAAACTCATAAATACCTGTGTAAAAATTAATGATACTGATATTATTGCCTATTAAAATAAATTATTTTCGAATTATAATTAAATATACTAATTAGTCAGCGGGTATACATTTATATAATTGAATTAATGCAACAACAATCGATAACAAAAGCATTAGCCTTGCATGTTGCTCGGACACATCTGTCGGCGGTGCTGTTGGAATTAGCATTACCTAATTTATGAAATATTACTAAATTGAATGTACCCATTGGCCAATGACTCAATAGTCATGAAACAAATATTTTCACAGCACGCTTGCATAAAATGGGAGTCAATATGGGCGATAGCATGCTGGGGTTAATGTTTTTATGAGGAAATAAAATCTCAAATATTCTTGACAAGTATAGAAAATGATTATTAAATTTATTAAATTTATTTCTAGGGTAAATACACTTGAAAATATGCAATTACTTTAGAAGCTGTTGTATTAATTAAAAATAATTTACTTTGTAAATTAAAGAATGCAATATTTAGTTTTCACTTTTCTTTTATAAAATACTTTAATTGATTCAGCAAATATTTAGTACATATACTAATAATATGCCAATGATTTATTGTCTTATAAATATAAGCTATTCCGCACAATAAATTGATAGGAACCAGTCTGAATTGCAAAAAAGGAAGCTGGCATTTACACAGCTTATTAAACCCAAACAATATTATAGTTAAATGATAATAAATCACAGCGAGGTATTTGCTTATTTTATTTACTTTGTTGTGTATTATCAACAAACCAGGCCCTGTTCTTAGCAACATTTGTTGCTGGGTCCCAAACCGGAAACGGCCCTAGCAACATGTTGCTGCCGAGGCCCCACATATGAAAACTGGCTAAAAAAAATGTTTAAAACAGAAACAAATAAAAACAAAAAACAAAGCAAACGCAGCCGAAGCCGGAGCGGGTTGGAGTTCGGCGGGCTCTCGGCTCTGGGGTTCGGTTCGGATCGGATTCGCAAACCAGCTGATGACCAGCGCACAGTGGATGCGCCCATAGGCCAAAAATACAACATTTTATAAAAAAAAATTGTATATTAGTATGCAAAATGTTTCGTAAATGTCAAAATTTTTTAGTTGCACACCGCTTTTAAATGGAAATCTAACGGATTAACGATTAAAAGTGATCAGACGCAGAATTTTTAAAATATCAATGGATTTTCAAACTGCTCCATTTAAATGGCAGTTATATAAAATTAAATTAAAAATATATCTCTGAGCAGATACAAATAGGTTGAAAAATGTAGAAATTATAATTTTCTTTCAATACATTTCTTTATCGTTCCTATGGCAGATATATGATATAGGAGGCCGATTTTTGATCAAATTAAAACCGTAATTCTAAAATAATACAAAACAGCCATGTTTCAAATTATATGAAAATGTGTTAAAAACAGGCAAAGTTATAATTTTTTTCCTCAAAATGTTCCGATTGTTCCTATAGCAGCTATATGATATAGTCGTCAGATTTGATTAATTTTTACACAATATATATTTAATATATTTCTTTAGACTTACTGTAAAAATTGCATAGTGATATCTCCACTAGATGTATTTATGGCCACCTGTTCCATACAAGTGAAACCACTGTGCAGCGGAGGCCCACAAAACGGGAGACGGAGACTTTGTGCTGATGCTACCACATTCGCTGCTTTCAGTGCGGCCCGTGTCTTCAATGTGTTTTGTCACGCTTTGGCGCTAACTCCGGTCCTCCTCCAGCTACTATATACAGTGCGCTATATATCCTACACCCAGTACATATCCTCCACTCCCAGCAACGCCCAGCAGCAAAGTATGTGCGCGGTGATGATGCAAAAGTAACAAAAGCCACGCAACAGTGCTAATCACAAGCTCGCCGCTGTGAAGTTCTCGTAAAGTGCAAGAAACACATAAAAAATCAAGAAACACAGAATTACAGAATACATAAAGGAGCGTAAAAATGCGCAACAGAAACAAAAGACTTGGGCAACGAACTTGCGTGCTGCAATGCAGACAATTTATAGCCTGCAGGCGCAGGCTGCACAGCTGCTGTCGCAGGCGTGTTAAATTTATGCAAATAAATAAATCAATTCCAACCAAAAGATAAAATAAAATTGAAGGCGTTGCGGCCGTTTTGCACGCACCAAACGAACATTTGTCAAAATAGTCAAAAATAAATAGTAAAAACCCAAACTCAAGCTTGGAAAACCTAGAGAAAAATCTGTTTTCCTCACAACTGCCATAAATTAAACCTCGCCCATGACTTTTCACTCACCACCACAAAAAAAAAAAAATAAAAATGAAATAAAAAGGAAGGGAAAAAGTCTAAACTAAAACTAAAAAGCAAATTGTTTTGCTTATTGCCTCTTTAAATGCAACAGCTTGCAAATGAGTTTTAAAAATACCTTTTTGCCTGGCTTATAATATTTTTTCATATCTATTTTATTTTTTTTTCCACTTAGTTTCTGCCTTTTATCTACGGTTTTCTCAGTTTAATGTGCCGGAAATGTGGCAGATAATTGTGGGTACTTGCGGCAACCAACACCCAATGGCTGAACCTGAACTGTCTGCTGTGTGCCTGCGATTATACAACCTCGTTAATTTGCTTAAATTGTTTTCGGATTTGTCAGACGTAATCGAGCTCATCTTCAACTAGCTTGTCGGCTCCGTAAAATATATAATTATGCACAACAGACTTGGTTCTTTTGAGAAAACCAGTAAGGTCACCTGACATTACACCTGGAAACGAGTTTCCGAGAGAGATTCTGCTGGAGGTCAGCAGTAACTCGGACTCGTACCCACGGCTTCCAATAGTTTTGCGACCCAAACATAGTCACGTTCCGCCAACAACTGCGTTCGCTTAGCCGTGACATGGGGCGGCATTATTTTTTGGCCGGACTTCAAATACGCATTGGCATATACTGTCGAACCTTTGGCTAGATATTTACGATGGCAAATAGCTTGGACTTTGCCGGCACTTAAAATGCGTGGCATGTGGCTCGCATTTGGCTAAACTTTGCGACACTCCGGTGGTGCGGCCGCACAAAGATCGAGAGCACCAATTGAAAATTACCCCTGCCTTAGATTGTTTTTCAAAGAAAATGGTCATTTAAATTGGTTTCGAAGTTTACGCATGCGCGACAGTTCGTGGCTTTGGCCAGACGCCCCCAAAGATACAGTGGAACTTGGAGTTAAACGAACTCTAAAGGGGGAAACTATCAGTCTTAAGGCGCTATAAACCATTGAAATAGGAAGTTATGTTATTAATATTTAAATTAAAGTCTTTTGATGAAATCTCCATATATATTTCCCCATCAAGGAAGTCCCACTGTATGACTCCACCTCCCTTATCAGGCAAAGCTATGTGCATGTGTGGAACAAATCTCGATCTCGATCTCGATTTCGATCGAAATGCTGCCATGGACACTGGCAATTGAGACGCCAAACTGACGGCGTCATCGTCATCATCACCATGTTACAGTCACCGCCGAAATGTAACCATTCACTACCTCCCATAAGGGTCCAACTAAGTAATGGGATTGCATAATGAATGAACGGGGCCGCCGTTCCATTTGATATTTACCTTAAATCTGATTTGATATTGTCCCACACGTCGCGTCATTCGATATGCCAGAGTCGTCTACAATTACCAGCCATCAAGGCATCAGATCAAAAGTATAAAAAAAAGTGGGTTTGATTGAGGCTGACCAGGTGACCGGCGGCCAGGTGATCGCTAGCTCGTTGCACTCGGCTTAGTTGCTAAAATAAATTAATAACAAATTCTGTAGGACATTCAATAAACAACTTTCCGTGTGCAATCGCCAAGTGCAAACCCAATCTATAAAAAGTAACTTTTCAACTAATATTTTTGCAGTTAATCGACTTGGAAGCTTCGAGTTTCATTTGATCAGATCAAATCACAAAATGGTAAGTGAATCTGTGTATTTTATTAATATTATTATTATTATTATTGTTGAGCATTATTTATTTCCGTTTAATGATGGAGTTCAAACACGTGTCGCCTGCTCGTGTTTATATTTTGGGGGCAATCAATGCAAGTATTTATGCATTTCTCGAACATGCGTGCTGGCTCTCACATAATTTTTTGGAAATAAATAATTAAATCGCCAGGCGCGCTCAAAAAACGAAATTGTTACACACTCCAGGGCAAACTGCATAAATTTCACATCAGAGGCATTCCGTGTCATTGGACCTTGCCTGATATGGGTGGAAAATATTGAGACCAAGGAATGCCCTGAGGATCGTTTAAAATTCAAAAATATATTATAAATATTTGGAAACAGTTGCTAAGTGTTAACAAACACAACATTTTTAGGAATTCATTAAAATATTCGCAGGTAGCAGAGAATACATTAATCTCTGAAATGATCTTAAAAAGGTTTGCATACCTCTTAATGTAAAAAATGTGTGAAATATTTAAAATTTCTATGAAAAGATTTCTTTGGGCTGGGTAAACATGTTTCAAGTTTAGTTTAAAATTTATTAGGGGTCGGTAACAAGGTCTTTAAACCCCTCAGAAAATAAATAAAACACTAGTTGTGTTAGACAAGAGCCTACAAAGTAGTAATAATTACAAATACGTAAACATTTGGTTCTTCAAAACTTTAATTCATTCTACATTTATGCTAATTCATTGAGCTCAATAAAACTGAGTCAGCATATAGAAAATAATGCAACTTATGCAATTCAAGAAGCTCCTTAAACTTGTCAAATGTTGCACAACACAAAATGAGAAATCTGAAATACCTAACAAATAAATAAGCAAGGTAAAAACAAGCAAATTAGAAATAAAGGCAAACATTTCACTCTACAACTTTTTAAATATATTTAACAAACAATGAAATGTGATATGCCGCGATTATTCCCATAATCAGCAAATCAAGGGCAAACCACAAAACGAAACAAAACAAAATCTGCAACCGAGTTGGGTTCGTATTTTAAGCAATTGACAAAGGCAATGACCCACAATTGCTCATGTGAATTAAATTCTTAAATTCTTGAATTCGTACGCATTGTTCTGTTGTGGCAAGTTTGTGTTCCGAGTCTTTCGTTATATCCGAGACGATGAGCGCAGCCGATGATGTCTCACCGGAAACGATTGGTCGCGGTGAAATCAGCCCCAGCTCAAGCTTAATTGTCAAAATATATATTTGTGCAACATCATTTGGGTAATTAACGTGTTCGATTATATTTATAAATGTGTTTTTCTCGCCGCTCAGCGCTCGCACAAAGCATAATCATATTAATATGCAATTTGCTTAATTCGTATTTTGTTAATTTCAAACCGACTTCCTTATAAATGTTGCACGAACTTTAATTAATATTTATACATTTTGTATCGATATTTCAACACACAGCTCCTCCCCATGGGGCGTGCAATTTGTCATTAAGCATTTTTGGCATTGTTATACACAGATATTAACAAACATGGCATATAGTTAGCATATCAGAAATGGTAACCTGAACGGCATTATGGCTTAATGTCGACTTTATGCAGATATCCAACAAAGCCCTGAATTAAACAAATTAACGACCGTTTTTCGGTTTGTTTACAAAACAATCAAATGCAACTCCAAAATCATTTTCCAATCTCCAACGCTAACGGTAGCACATTGACCTCTCCATACAAAAGCCATTCGGGGCTTTGTCTTGGGCATAGCTATGGCCCATTGTCTTGGACCCCGCATTGATTTGATTCGCTTCGATCCGATCTGTTCCGATTCGATTTATTTATTTTCCCCCCCCTCCGATTTTCACAACATTCCTGCCAAAAAGTTCAAGACACTTAACTGCCGCGGCTGACAGGCATTAACTCTGCGGTCGCTGGCTAACCACTGATTAGCCGCTGCGTTGAGATTTATGATTAGTCGGGGCAAACGCATTAACTGCCCTACTCAAAATGCAAGTTATTACGTCTCGAAGGTTTTTCGTTGGTATATTTTTTCCCCCCCATTTTTCTTAAGTTTTTTCTTTTGCGAAACTGTGCCGCCCAAAATGCCAGAAATTCAATGAGCCTCTGCTATCGCGATTGAGTCAATCAGGGCGACCAACTGGCCAAATGTCGAGCTGACAGAAAATGGCATAGACCCTCGGGCATACCCTAGGACATATTTATGGAGAGATCTCGATCTAGCCTCGAGAATTTTTGGCAGCCCCGTCGGAATGTCCAGTATGAATGATTGGCTGAAAAGTGTTTCAGGCTGATCTGCCGCTGATTTCATTGGCTCCACCTTCGAGTTGAGTGAACTTTAACATTCTTCTTATAAAAAAAATATATTTAAATAGCTTAAAATACCATTAACCTCCACAAATCTAGTTCAGAAGCTGGGTTTCATCTCAGAGTCGCTGATAAATTGCGCAACGCAACCCTCAAGATGCTGGCTGCTGCTTCTGTAAGTGCTTCTCGAGCCATTTATCGTGTTTGCTCTCAAGCCTCAAGTATTTAATTTGCCAATTTTTCGCGTTAATTAAAAAGCGGTCTCCGCCCCTTGCATGTTGCTCTGTAAGCCGGACTCTCAGCCAGTAGCATCTATACGAAAAAGTACTGGATAAGGTCAAGTTTGCCGCTGCGGCTCTGGGAACGATTCCGAGGCGAGCACAATGCCCCACGTCGTGGAAATAGAATCCACCTACGTCCACCAGGGCCACAGCTGGAGATCTACGCAAATAATAACTCCATTCAAAATGTATGAATATAATAACGAAAAAAAAATAAGGGTAACAAGAGATTCGAAATTTCATTAACCCCATTGAGCAGGTTCAAAATGCGCATTATTAGGCAGCATTTTGCCAGCGTAATTGAAATCAACATGATGTCTACTTATTTATTAATATTTTCTGATTATATGTGTTGTATTTATATCTTTTTTTTTGCATCTGTCTGGCCGATGATTGACTCCCACGTCTGGTTTGCTTATAAATTTCGGTGTTTGATTCGCAAATAATTTTTATATTTTTTTCGGCAATCGATTATATCGGCGAATACCTCGAATATTGTTTATTATTCTTTTGTTATGGATATGGACTTGACTTGGGGCTGAACTTCTCCCTCTTAGCCTGGGAACTTTGTGGCAATTAATCAAAGTGCATAATCATACTGATTTTGTAGCCAACTATTTGCTTAACAATTGCCGGGTCTGGGAAATGTATGCAAAAAGCCAGAGATTTCACCAAAGATGCTGGGCCATGGGAAACTTGATATTAGAAGGGAGAGAGAGTTGGAACCGTCATGTCATCTACCAAAAATGTTTCCAAACATTCTCAGTAGGCACTCGAAAAAATCCCCTTTACTTTGTCAGACTAGAGCGTTGGCTAGACATTCTAAATTGCAAAACTAGCGAAACACTTGGGATATATAGCCTCAAAATCCAATCTATAATGCGTCAGTCAGGCAGGCAGCTAGGCACCTTCACCAGAAACCAAGACAAATCGCTGCCAATCAAGTATCATAACTCAAGACACATCTTCCACCGCCGATCAAAGAGGCTGCTGTGTGCCGATCTCCCAGCACAAGGTTATATCGCAATATTGGGTGCACACTGCACACGAGGGGAGTAATTTATGTACTATATTCTCAACTTCCTGGTACTACAAAGATGTGATTATTAATAAAATGTCCTGCTTATATATAAAATTGTAAGGAAAGAAATGAAGAAGAAAGGGTACTTAAATGTTAATAATATAGAACTTCGGTATTGAGACCTACTTCCGTCTAAAACAAAGATTGATATACATTTTTTATTAAAGCGTTTAAATTTGTAATGAAAATATGAACAGAACCTAAAAACTTTGTAAAAAAAATATTTATTAAATTTGATTAACTAGAAGAGATGATTTTGTATTTTGTTTCTAATGTCTGGCTTCAAGTTTAACATTCCTGAATATGTGCAAACATAATTACATTTTGGGCATGATAATACAATGCTTACAATGATTATACTAATAGTTTTATATATATTTGAAACAATATATACTAGTTTTTTTGTAATTATAAAATACCAGCTTGTTTTTTCCTGTGCAAGTTTCTGACTGATGAGGAAGCCGCTTGCTTTGAACATTATTTTCGGAGCTTGGGCATTATTGTGTGTACCCTGTGTAGCAATGCAGTGAAAACCGCGTCGAATGGCAGGCCGCCGACAAGCAACAGGCGAAATAACTCGAACAAATGCTTAAGCTGTTGGAAAACATCAAAATGGAAACAAGTTTGCGCGTTTCTGTGACAAATGAGCGCAGCCAAAAAGTACTCGCAAAACTAAAGAAACTCCGAATATAATGATTTGGCGTCAAAGAGCCATGTACAAATTTAACGCTAGCCCCTTAATGCGGGTGGGCTATTTGCAGGAGGGGCATAATAGGGGGAGGTGTTGTGTTTGTTCTGCGATTCATCAAGGTTGACTGCCGCAATTGATGGATGGATGGCCGTTGCATTGAGCGTTGCGAACGAGCGACAATTTGCCAGACCTTGAACCTCTCCTCTGACGAAGATGGATCTCTGTGCCCGTGCCTGGAAAAACGAGAACTCGATGACACTGAGTCTCAGTCTCGGTAGCGGTCTCTCTCGGTCCGAACCTGAATCGGAATCGGAATCAGAGGCTAGGCCAGCTTTATATGCAAATGAGTGTGTGCTCGCTGTAAGCTAATTACGTGACACGCTTCGGAGCAGATGAAGTCATTTCAATCCACTGTGCCACCACATCCAATTCCATTCTTAAACTCCTTATTTATGATTCTCGACTTGGACTTGGAGCGGAGCAGGCCGCGAAGGTCGCTGGTAGTTGGACCCAGTTCACTGATCTGCCGGATGTCTTCTCGCGTTCTGGCCCAGAAGCCATTAAGATGTAAATTTAATGATTACTCTCGGGCTGGCAGGCAGGCAGGCGGCCAGATTTATGGATGATATTTTCACGTTAACACCGGGCAGATAACACCCACCTAAGAGCAATTGATGGAGCACCATTACTATATTATCGTGGCGGTGGAATATCTGCATTCTGGCTTTCCAGCTTGTTGGCTTCACTTAAAGCTTGAAGCGGATGTTATGGTGACTAAGTCTTGTTTAGGCTTGGAAAACCCTCAGTGAATAGTAGTAGCTTCACGATTCAATTATTGTTATTCTTACCTAATAATTTATTAATAAGTTTCATTAGTTTTTGTATTTTTAGCATCTTAATAATCTGTAGATTTTGTCAGAGGTTTTTCCTCTTGACACCATCTTACATGGATTTAATTATAGTTTTTCTTCCATGCATTTATAGCCTATTATTATTTTTAGCTGCATTTATAGGTTGTTATTTGTTATATATTTTTATCTAGATTACTGCCTTAGTTTATTTTTAACACCATTTTAAACATGGTATTTGGTTCAATTACTTGTTTTAATAGTTTAATTAAAGTTTACCTTTGTTCAGTCTTCATTTAACTATTGAAAATTATAATTTTATGTTAATTTATGGACTGTAATTCTAAAAGAAAACCTTT
The DNA here is from genome assembly GCA_008042655.1 of Drosophila burlai. Lineage (NCBI taxonomy): Eukaryota > Metazoa > Arthropoda > Insecta > Diptera > Drosophilidae > Drosophila > Drosophila burlai. Next base: position 905 of record VNJT01016708.1, on the reverse strand, counting down.
AAGAAGAGCTGCCAAGGATGGGAACTGATTAATTATACGAGCAAGTTGATTAAAATGCATGATTTAATTATAGGGCTTAAGATAACTTAGGAAAACGGAAGTAAAATAGATTTTGATTTGAGTTTCTTGTTGGTCAAATATTTAAAATAGATTTCTGTTTATGATAATCGCTTGATTTCCATTCATCTTTTTGGAGATTATCTCTTGAAGACAATATATCATCGATACCTTTATTGTTGTTTAATCCAAAGTTAATATTTCATTTTGATTTAATAATCCAAGATCTCATGACCTTTCGAAAGCCTTAAAGACCTTTAATAATTATTGAATTATGGATTGAATGCATTAATAACAATACCATAACTGGAGTAATACTCTTAAGAGATATTTCTTTAAAATTTTCAAACCTATCCCCCTGTCTCTTTTTGATTGATGAATGATCTGCCTTTCCACATCTCTCTCGACCCTAAACAATTTATAATTGTTTGGTATTCCCGTATCATTGACTTACTTTCATCGCCCGCACACTCATGACACGATTCCAAAGGCACGGGAATAACCATTCATCATTATCCACCCGCATTGCAAAAAATGCAATTCACAAAAGGCGTCTCAAAACGAGCCAACCGAGAAAAATAGAGAGAAATGTAAGACCCATATTCATATTCATAATTAAGTGCAGGAGCTGGTGGTGGCCCACAGAAAACCCTGCAGTCTGCAATAGCATTCGATGCCAGGCGTATCTAACCACTTGCATATTTCGCCCCCATAAGCCAATATAAATTATTTCAATTAGGGCGTTTAAAAAATGATTATGGCATACTTATTATCGAATTACAATTTGAACGCGCCAAATGCAAGCGTTAAATTTCGTTCGTTGTGCCTTTTCGTTTTGTTTTTTTTTT
>VNJT01016703.1:0-31139 GCA_008042655.1 Drosophila burlai | reverse complement strand
CCCGGGATCATTATGCGCAGTGCAACTGCCCGAAGGGTTACCAGGGCAATCCACGCATCGAGTGCTACTCAACGGAGGTGAACACTGGCAGAGTTCCCACACCCTCGCCGGGCTGTGCCCGCGACGACGACTGCCCCAGAGACAAGACCTGCCGCAACGAGCTCTGTGTGAATCCGTGCGCCGCGGACGCCTGCGGCATTGGCGCCTACTGCCATGTGCAGATGCGCAAGGCCATCTGTCGCTGCCCGCCAGATTACACGGGTCATCCGCAGGATCGTTGCATACCACGTAAGTTGAAATATTAATTATTTTCTTGCTTGCAAGTCGAATAAAATCTCGTTCTCCCTCTTAGCTTCCGGCGTGATAACCGTGGGCTGCAAGTCCAGCTCCGATTGTCCCTCCACCGAGGCCTGCATCAACACGCAGTGCGTGAGCCCCTGCAACTGCGGCCCGAATGCCGAGTGCACCGTGAAGAACCACCATCCGATTTGGCATTTCTTTGGCGTTCCAAAGTTAGTTTCCTGCCTTGTTTCTTAATATAATATATAAAATATTTAAATTTTTACCCATATAAACTTTCTTTCACTTACCTGAGGAAGTTTCGGAACACATCAAAGACGGATGATGGCAGATAACGAGGCAAGGAGAAAGAGATAGAAAGCGAAATTGGAAATTAGTAGCAGATCAAGATATTATATGTATCATATATATAAATATATTTCTTCACAATACTTAGTTACAAGATTTGTTAACTCTATAGAGTGCGAAACGCTGGAGATCAGCAGAACTGTCGCGTCGACGCGAACCGTAAGTAGATATGAGAGAGTTAATAAGAAACTTTTATATTTTTATTGTGGGGAAAACAAATTTTTTTTGAAGAAAAAAAAAATCAAAAATATCAAAATATTTTTTTTTGTGATATTTTAAACATTATCATCATTTTGTTTCCCTAATCCGTTCCGCTGGTCCTGGTTAGGTGAACCTTTGCCGATCGCCGGCCGAAACTGAATGAGCTCCGTAGTGCTGGGGTGCGCCTTATATAGCGGTTCGGCGGGGCTAGTGTGCCCGCATCTCCACCCGCATTTGACGTATTAGTGTGCCTGATCTATCGCGGCCAGTGTGACCCGTCGTGCACGATCGTTGGCGCGCGCGCGCATTTAATTCAAATCAAATTCCATTCTTATGTCTTCAATCGTTCCTATTACTTATTTATGCCTAATATATTATATATGTGCGCGTCTGCGCGTCACAACTCTTAAGGTCTTGTGGCTTAAAATACACAATTTAGCTGCCTTAAAAGACAGTTTTCATTGTTTTATATTGATTTTTCAAAGAACTTTTCTACAAATACCTAATGTAAGCTAAAACTTCTTTCAGTGTCTTGCTGCTGTTGATGTTGTTGCTGCCGTGGGTGCAGCCGTTGCATGTTGCATGCTGCCAGTACGTTCAACTTTTCCAGTTAACAGTTAGATTTTGAAATAGCCAGCAGCATTGGCTCTGGCTATGGCCATACCAGTTTTATGGCCACGGCTTGAGAACCCGGCGACTTATTTAACAACCTCCTTTACGTTCTTCCATTCGTCCTTATTTTCCGATACATCCCAATCCTCCTCCTCAAGCAAGGCACACCAGGCTTCTTCAATGCCCTCATCCCGCACTTGGCAGAAGAACTGGTGGCTCCGCTCACAGGTCTGCCGTATATTGAAAGCATTCTGCGCATCCTTTAGGCAGGTTGGGCAAATGGTTTCCGGGTAGGAGTCGCCGCGGCGAACCTCAAAGCCTGTGCATTGCGCGATCATATCGGCAAGACAGGGGCTTCGAGTTCGAGGCTTACAATCAAATATGTTAACCAATTCTCCGGTGGGGATTCCCAGGCAGACGCGGCAAATTCCCTTCTTGGGCCTCTTAATAATTAGTAATTGTAGCTAAACCAAACATTATGGATACGCTTTACTTTACCTTAAATTCTGTTTTATTAACAAAATTTGCTATCCAGACATTCGTTTACGCTAGCTACATGTCACACAGCCCACGAATGTGTGATCGTCTTTTAGGAAAACCTATCGAAATATCGATAATTAGTTTTAATTAAGACTTTTAATTTTAAAGGTTTAAAGGCCTTAACCTTGCAGGCAAACACTATACACAGCTCCCTTTGCCTTAAATTAAACTAAAACAAGAAAGAAGTTTAAATACCCTTGCAGTAAGTAAGACTTTTTGTTTTCTGGGGTACTGACATAAATGTTGCGAGCGAAAATGTTGCGAACGAAAATGTTGCGAACGACCTAAATGAAACTATAAATTTATTTATATATTCCTATGGCAGCTATATGATATAGTGGTCCTATTTTGATAAAATTAAAACCGAAATTCTAAAATATTACAAAATGGCCATGTCTGAAATTTTATGAAAATATGTTGAAAATTGCCTAAGTTATAATTTTTTAACTAAAAATTTTCGGATCCTTCCTATGGCAGCTATATAAATATTTTTCGGTTATTAAATTTGTTTCCCCCTAATAAAATATGGTTTTAACGAAATATTAGGATTTTTTACTTTTATTTTTATTATCCCCAGTGTTATGTTTAAGACCATGTCTTCGTAAAGATTTTTTTGTTTTAAATATTTTCGGACAGAGTGAGCATTGGAAGGCAATGTCCTGGGAGTGAGTTAACTTGTGTTCCTTCAAAGCTCTTTGGTTTCCAAAGGATTTTGGGCACAGCGAGCATTTGAATGGCCTTTTCGTGGAGTGAGTTTTCATATGCACTTGGAGATATGCTTTACTTGAGAACTCCTTTGGGCAATAATCGCACTTAAAGGACTCTGTATGGGCGGTGGTGTGGGTCCGAAGCTGCTGTGCTCGATGGAATGACTTCGGGCAATGCGAACACTTGAAGGGTCGTTCGCCCGTGTGGATGCGAATGTGATCCCGGAGATGCGACATTCTGGCAAAGGATTTCGAGCAGTAGGAACATTTGTGTGGGCGAATTTTCGCATGAGTGCGCTCATGTCGCAGGAGATCTGTGCCTTTCGCAAATGACTTTGAGCACTGGGTGCACTTGAAGGGCCGTTCGCCAGTGTGCGTTCGGATGTGCGAACTAAGAGTGGATTGCTGCGCGAAGGACTTTGGGCAGTGGGAGCACTGGTACGGTCGTTCTCCCGTGTGGGTGCGAATATGTGATTCGAAAACAGCAGGGTTGACGAACTTCTTGGAGCAATGTGAGCACTCAATTGTCTTCTCTCCCGCGTGATATCGCATGTGCAGTTGGAGAGTCGCTTCGCGCCGAAAGGACTTCGGGCACTGGGTGCATTGATGTTTGTCCCTCTGAGCCTTGTCCTTCTCGTCCTTTGTCTTCCTTTTCCTATTTAGGGTACGTCCTTCTTTACTGATCTCCCCTTCAGGCTTCTCCATTTCCGGAATCTCCCAATCCTCTTCCTCGAGCAGGGCACACAAGGCTTCTTCAATGCCCTCATCCCGCACTTGGCAGAAGAACTGATGACTACGCTTGCTGGTTTGCAGTATCTCAAAAGCATTTTGTGCATCCTTGAGGCAGGGCGGACAAATGGTTTCCGGCAAGGAATCACCGGGCTTAACTTCAAAACCTGTGCACTGCGTGATCATGCCAGCTATATCCAGTTTTCTTCTTCCATGGAAAATGTCTATGAGATCTTTGGAATTTCCCAAGCACACTCTGCAGATTTTCTTCTCCATGGTGCTAATATAATATTTGTTCGTTTTTCTGTACAAATTTATTAGAATAAGACATCTTACTTACTTTTATTTTCAATAATTTCAATCCAGGCCGGCTTCTACATGTGTTCGATCATAACATTACTCAAGGTGCTGTTAAGCGCCTTGGGATATTAACAGAAGCATATGTTTTTACGCGGGTTCAGATGATCTTTCCTTTGAATTTGAATAGTAATAATAACAACAATGAATAGCACATAACAAATGGATTTAATTTACAAATAATACAGGTGAGTATAGTTAACAGTACGCGTACAAATGCTGACGAATTAAAAGTTCTCTCAAACTCGACAAATGCTGACCATTGTTCTGAAATCTAAAAATGGAATCTGTAAAATATTACGGAAAAAACATAATTGTTTTAAAATTGGCTCTGGTACATAAGTTTCCTTTGCAATAGTCTAGAGATATAAAATTGTCGATGGACACTGGATCATCTCAGCACGAATTTTTCGGAATTTATCTATTGAAAGTGTAACAAGTAAATACCCAAAGAGCGTTTCTGATTACAAAATTATATTCCCCATTTATTACATGTAGTCAGTTGATTAAAATTTATTGACAATTATTAGTATCAATTAAAGTTAATTTTAGGCAATCTTGTTTAACAAATTATATTACAATTCAACTGGAAACTGTACTTCTCCTTTCAACATGACCACTCCAGAGGGATTCACTTTTACTTTGATTTTGGTGTTCGGATACAAGACACCATAATCGACATTCTCGTAAAGGTCCTGAAATAAATCGAAATAAATTTCTAACTTTAAAAAATTAATAAGCACCAATGCCTACCTCTACTCTGTAGCCAGAGAAATTGATAAGTCCGAGCTCTTTTAAAGTTACGGAAATATCTGAGGGAGTGCCGTCGGTTCTTCGATTTACAAATGCAATTGCATAGGAGTAAAAGTTTTGGTAGAGTGGCCCAATAGGTCTCGACCAAATCTCAATTCCCTTGTGTTTATAAATCCGTCTTCCCTGTATTCCCAGCAGATCCTGGTCCACGGCAATTATTTTTCTATTTTGCAGGATTTGCTTAAATTGCGGACGAATCGTTCTCAAATCCACTGACATCAAAAGTGGGGCAGCCAAGATGGACCAAATGGCGAATTGGGTTTTCGCTTGTTCATAACTTAGACCAAAGTTACCAATAATTAACTGAAATTTGATATAGTTTCATAAATTATAAAACTATTAAATAAATTGAATTTACCATGTCAGGATCGTTCCAATGGCCAGGGCCAGCATTGGGAGCTATTAAGTCCTGATTATTGCCATAATAATCGATAATATTTTCAACAGACGCCCACGAGTCCTGGATATCATCGTAATTTCTCCACAAATTGCAATGGGATTGAATTGCGGAATAATTTGGCTGGATTCCAGCATATATTTGATAAACTGGCCAGCTGCAGGAATATACCATTTGCTTTCCAGTGGCATTAAGGAGTCTTCCAAAGTTCGTATACCCGCGATCCATATTGTAGGGCAGAGCGTAGCAACCATCCAATTTTACGTAATCCACATTCCAGTCCGCAAATAAATCTGCGTCCTTTTCCTCATAACCGATAATGCCAGGATAGCCTGCGCACGTATAATTCCCATAGTCCTCATAAATCCCGAATTTCAGTCCTCTTGAATGAATCTATTAAAATATATAAATATTCTTCGATGAATATTTCGAAATGTATTTATCTTGGGTGCTCACATAGTCCGATAAAGCTTTCATTCCATTGGGAAACCGTTTCCGGTCTGCCACCAATTTACCATCATGGGCTCTATGTTTTTCCAGCCAGCAGTCGTCGATATTAATATATTCATAACCTACTGATGCATATCCATCTGCGACTACTATGTCAGTCATGGTTTGAAATAGCTGTTCACTAAAATAAAAAAACGAATAACATTATTTATTTATTCATTTGATCTTTGATGCAGATCCACACTTAAAATTTCGTATTAAATTAACAATATCGTAATTAAAAAATGTTAAAAGGTTAATAATAAATATTACTATTTTAATTTTTCCTCATTTCCACACCACCAAAGAGGTAGAGGTTTCGGCGCATTTTTCTTACAAATTATTTAAGCAGTAAATATTGGAAAATTTTGAGAACGTTTTCAATGCTTGCTTAGCGAGCTTGCATTTAATGCAATTTAAATTTATGTTTTTTATTTTTTAAAATAGGATGCAGGTGGAATTAGAAAATTAAAATACCCATACGAATCTGGAAATTTTGTTTCTGATTTAAAAAAAAAAAAACTTCAAGTCTCTAAGACACGTGGTTTGGCCATGGCTGTGATATATCAGTCAGTCAGTCAGTCAGTGAGGACAAAGCATTTTATATATATAGATTATTTTAATGTATAAATAATTTACCTAATACAATTATCGGGATCATTGACACAATCGGTATTGCATCGAAATCTTTCCCAGCTCAGCCAACCCATCGGTGGCGTTCTGGCCAGGCCATTGTCAAGGCAGTGGCACCAAGAGCTACTTACTAAAATAATCCATGCTATAGATAACATTGTATTCTAGAAATATAGAAATATAGAAGTAAGTAAATATAGAAGTAAGTAAGTAAGAAAGTAAAGGTAACATATATACATTTTTTCATATAAAATAAATGATTATAAAAATTTTCATTATTTTAAATTAAACTCTTGAAATACATATCATAATTATAAAATTATACTTTATAATATCATCTATTTTTAAAGGTCGCACACGAGTTGGAACAGTGGGATTGTGGAAGACTGGCTTAAACAAAGTCGAAAGAAATGGCAACGCTGTTAAAGCCTGGCTCTCGGCTTCGGCCAACAATGGTCGAAGAAGGGAGAGAGACAAAGAGAATAAGGTCTGGGGTCTGTAGAAGAGAAGAGTTGAAATCTCTAATTGATTTGAATATTGAAATGGTTCTCACTTCATTAAATCCGCCACTTATGTATATAAAAAGAAAGTACTTAAGCGTACATTAACTCGCGACATTTTGTTGAAAACAATATAAAAATATGATACACTGCTGAATAGATATCTGAGACTTTATGTTTATTAAAATATGACAGTTAAACTGATCTCTCAGGCAGAGATAAAATACACTTTTAAAATATAATGTATACGCACTCTTGGCCAAATTAAATTTGCTTGCCAATTTTTATCCCGTGCATACACTTAAAAGAAAAAAATAAACTAGTTTGTGAACAGAAATGTATAGTACATACCAATGATTTCTATTTGTATATTTGCAGCGCAATTAAGTAATTGAGTTTTCCGCATTTGAGGCGGTTTCTCCAAGCCAAATAAGTTGATTAGGCCTTAAGTAGACAAATTTGTTGAGTTTGTAAATTCAAATCCGATTTATGGTTTTATTCAAGGCCGTAAAGGGCTAAACATGTTTAAAGTTATAAAGCGATACAATGCCATTTCGAGCGCCAGCTGGAAGCTACTGACGAATTAATTATGTGGCATTGTTGACCCAAGATGTTGGGCTAATATGTTTTGTATATATCCACAGATTATTTACATGATAAGAAACCAGTTTCAAGTAAGAGAATAACATAGCATAATTGCTTTCGTTGAAAATAACAATGAGTATGCCGGGCGAATTTATTTATTTGTTACCATTTTATTAAACAAATTGTGATACTTGTTTGCTTCCTTCTTCCCTTTATTATAAGCCTTTGCAAGATTATATCTATGTACATATTTTATTTCTTTATTTTAAATAAATTTGTAAATTGTAAATTTTGAACTTAAATTAAATACTCTATTAATTACATGCAATTGTTGAATATAGACTAATTAACTTAAAGGTGCTTTATAATATTTTTGTCTCGGATAAACTGGCATTTGTGCTCGTATTCCAACAACGACTCCTCTAGCTTGGCAAACTCCAAGAGCACACTCTTGTTGTTTCTTCTAATTTGTTTCATAAATTTATCTAAAGTGGTTGCGTCTTCCTCGGCAGTTACTGAAGGAAAAAAGTTCATTATGTATTTGTTTGATAACTTAATAAATAATAGGAACACTTACGTTCTTGCTGATGTAAGGCCGGAGTTCCGGTCGAGATGGTCGAAAGATTAGAACGACCAATTTTCTCACCGCTTTCCACAAACTGGGCTATAACATTTCTGAACTTTTCGGGTATCAGAAACAGCCGGTCGACATTGCCCTTCTTGTAGCAGAGATAAGCGCTTTTCATTTGAAACCATTTCCGTCGAATTTGTGTGGGCGACTTATTTGGAAAGCCATGTTTTTTCATTTGATTCGCAATTTGAATAAATGTGTATTGCGTTGTGCTCGTGGACAGAGCGCCCTGACAATTATTGACCTCCTTTATCAAATTTAGCATGCACTCGATTTCTGCGGATACCCAAAAGTTTCTTTTCAGTTTTTCGGACTTCATTTTATGAGGAGATAAATAAATTAAAATGTTTACAAAATGTTTTTATTTTCAAAAAGTGTGACTGCACTGTAAAACCAATAAAATCCATTGAGTAAAATGGAATTGATTGAAACGATTTAATAGACGAAAGGGAGGGTTGATTTTAAATTATATATATATATAGATAATAATACAAAAAATATTAAGCTTAGTTAAGTTATTTAACTGAAAACTGCAATTTTTAAATTTGTAAAACAGTTATATATTGGCCACTCCAAATTCGATAGTCGATTGTCGATAGGCGCACGCCTGTTGCTCGCCCGAGGGTCAAGTTTTGTAAAATATTTTCAGGGTTATTTTTTTAATTAGGATTAGGATTAAAAGGTAAAGTACTTTGCATCGCTGAAAATGATCACGCTTCCGCTTTGGTGAATGTTAATTATCGCTATTCAGGCTGTCCGTGGTTGCTTCTAATCATTGTTTACACATTTCCTTCAGCAGATTCAGAAACGTGCGCTGGGCGACGAGGAGACTGTAAATAATGGAGTCCAAATATATGGCCACTGCCAGGGGAGACAATGGGGGCGGCGCTACCTCGGTTAAATTCTCCATAAAGCGCAAGCATGAGTCTATGGCCATGAGTCCCATTATCGAGAAGAAGCTCCAGTTGACGGCGGCGGCGTCTGCACAGCAGGTTAGGCAGACGATCGCTCCCGTTTTGCTGACCAGCAAACGAGTCACCATCGAGCAGCACCAAAAGTCGCTGCCCGTCTTCAACTGCCGCCAGAGAATCCTCAAGGAGCTGGAGCTCAACGACACGGTGCTGATAATGAGTGAAACGGGCTCCGGCAAGACGACACAGATTCCGCAGTTCCTGCTGCATGCTGGCTATGCCAAGAGCGGAATGATTGGAATCACGCAGCCACGTCGCGTGGCGGCCATTACGGTGGCCAGGCGCGTTGCCCAGGAGCTGGCCGGCGGCATAGGCGACACTGTGGGCTACACAGTTCGTTTCGAGGATGTCACCTCGAAGCGTACCAAAATTCGCTTCCTCACGGACGGTGTCTTGTTGCGGGAATCGATTAAGGATCGACTGCTGCTCAAATACTCGGTTATTATTCTGGATGAGGCCCACGAACGCACCGTGAACGCCGACCTGTTGTTTGGCATTGTGAAGGAGGCTCAAGCGGAGAGGCGGAGACAGAAATTGGGCAGCCTAAAGGTTGTGGTCACATCCGCCACTATGGATATCGATCATTTTGGAAAGTATTTTGGCTGCCGCGGCATGTATCTGGAGGGCAGAACGTATCCTGTGCGAGTGATGCATGCCAAGGAGAAGCAGGATGATTATGTGCACTCCGTGCTGGTAACGCTCTTTCACATCCACCGCACCACGCCGAGAAAGTAGGTCGTCTTTTATTTTACCTTTGTTTTAATTTATCCGAAAGTCCACGCACTAAATGTTAGCATTTAATGTTACAGCCATGACGTTTTAATCTTCCTAACAGGGCAAGAGGAAATTGAAGCACTCGCCCATCAAATACGTCAGCTAGCCAAGGTGAGTGTTCTATTTACCAATTTAGGTACAAAATGTACAAAGATCTCCTTGTCTTTAGGTCGACCTCTCGGGCACTTCGGATCTCCGCGTTTACACACTCTACGCCCAACTGTCGCAGGCCAAGCAATTGGAGTGCTTCGCACCGACTCCGGCCAACATCCGAAAAGTGATATTAGCCACAAATATTGCTGAAACCTCAATTACCATACCGGGCATCCGGTGTGTCATCGACTGCGGCTTTGTGAAGGAGAAATCTTTCAATTCCGCCGACGGTTTAGATGTCCTAAAGTCCGTACGCATATCCCGTGCTCAAGCCTGGCAGCGGACCGGACGCGCGGGTCGTGATTCGGCCGGAACTTGCTATCGTGCGTATACAAAAGAGGAAATGGAATCGTTTCCAGAGGCCACGCAGCCGGAAATACTGCGCACAAACCCCACGGCCATGGTGCTGCAACTTTTAGCCTTGGATATAGACTGCAATAACTTTGATTTCCTGGACGCGCCGTCAGAGGAGGGCCTGAGGAGCGCCTACAAAAGCCTGGACGCTCTGGGTGCCATCAAAATTGGTTCGGTTTCGCATATAACGCCGCTGGGCCGCCAAATGGTGCAGTATCCTTTAGATCCGAAGTACTCGAAGCTTTTGCTAACCGCCTCAACGTTCGGCTGCATGGAGGAAGTCCTCAGTCTGGTCTCTGTCCTCTCCAGCGATCACGTGTTCATCTCGCACAGCGACAAGAATGAAATGGCCTCGCTGGCGCATGCCAAGTTCCAGTCAAAGCACGGCGACCACCTCACGCTGCTCAATGTATTTAATGCATTTTTGAAAACAGAAAAACCAAAGGTAAGTGAAAACTTTGCAATTAATTTAATTGATTAGTGAATTATTATTAAATATTCTTTCTTTATTCCAGGTTTGGTGCCACGACAACTATTTAAATCTACGCAGCTTGACCTACGCCCGAAATGTGCGCCGTCAATTGAGTGAAATTAGCACGCGATTGGATTTGGCCCTCAACACTTCCGATGATATTGAAGCGTTGAAGAAATGCATTCTAAATGGATTCTTTGAAAATATCGCCGTCCTGCAAAGGGATGGATTTTATGTGACAGTTTCGGGCAACATTCGGGCCAAAATTCATCCATCGAGTGTCCTGCACGGCAAGTACAAGCCGAATTATCTAATTTTTACGGAAATAGTGCAGACGGAGCAAACGTTTCTGCGGCAGGTCTCGGAAATATGCATCGAATGGATCAAGGAAATAGTGCCGTTTGTTAAAAATCTACCCACAAGATGAGAGCAAAATAAAGTACAAACAAAATGAGGTGAAATGTGTGCGAGTTCTTTGGTATTCGAGTCTTTTTATTACGTTTAAACGAAGGAATAACAGGTAACAAAAGAGGGAATACACATAAAGAGACCACAATCACGTTTAGATTATTTATTATTTTACCTTAACCACAGTTAACATTTAAAATATTCTTTTGAGATTATTTTGCAAATATAACTAAAGTGTGTTCATTCATCTATAGAATGCCCGCGAGGGCTGTCTCCTGGTCGAGAGCAGCCTGTCTGTGGTACCTAAGTCTAGCATTACTTACAGGAGCCCCTGAAAAATAAGAAGAGAAATTAATTTTAAAGCTTAGTTAGATTTCTAGACAACTCACCAATATAACTTAATAAAACCGGCAGGAATATCAGGCCGTGCGCCGCCCCAATTACGACGATGCCCAAATACATGCGGAAATAAAATACTTGAAATATTTGACTCTTCGCAAAGGCCAGCACTAAAATGCCCGCAAATTTCGTGAGCGTGATGCCCGAGAAAATGGAGCTGCCCATTTTTGAGAGGCTATCCGCCGCTCGATCGATCTGACTGATCGACTTTGAAATGGAGAAGCTGTGCACCAAATGCGAGCAAAACTCCACCGATATTCCCACGGCCATAACGAGATTAACCAAGGAAACTGCGTTCAATGAAATATTCCAATAATACATAAGGCCACCCAAATTAACAACGATCATCGTTATCGTGATCACAACAACCAAAGCGGAATGCACATCGAAGCCCATCAAAACGAAGGTGACAACGAATATGGAGAGCACGGAGATGCCCATGCTTTGCAGCGTGTCCGACCACATGGTCAGGTATTGTTCGTAGAAAACATAGAATACTGAATAGGGGAACACTTCGACGGTCAGAGCCGCATCTATAGGAACTCCGTTCGCCATCAGTCTGCCCTGCAACATCTGCGTGATGTTCGAGGATATCTTTCGGGCCGACTCAAGCGCCAGAAAATAGTCGGCCGAAGACTTTAGTATCGTGTGATAGGCCATAAAATAGGACGTTTCAATGTTCAGTCGTTCGGAGGCGGAGGAGGAATATCGCACTGCTCCCCCATAGGCCGCATGACCGGCCTTGGCGCACGAGTCATCGGGATTATCCTTGAGGAAGAAGGGCAGAAACTTTTCAAAGCTCTGCTCATCGGGCCGCTGGATGGAGTTCTTGCCAATCACACATCGAGAGCAGGAAGTATCTGAAAGAAGAGTTGGATAAGAATTAGAATTAGCAGCTCATCCTCCGCTCTTCCTAAACTCTCACCTTGATGTGGACAAAAGCCGCCAGTGTCTGGATTGAATTTGCAGCAGGAGGCCGCCGCCGCCGACCAGTCAAAGTAATCGTCCATCCAACTGGACGCCGGACGGGCAATGTACGTCAGATTCGAGTGCCGACTGGCCAGGTAGATTTGTGTCAAAACGCTGTCATCGTTGCAATATCGTCCCGCACACACCAGATTCTGCACCGAGGTGTTCGTATAGCTCAGGTTTCCCTTCAGCACAAAGTACACAGGAGGCCCAATGTTGAGATTTTCATTCAGACTCTGAAAATAATGCAGAACGAAGCTGTCCTCCGGCATGGCTAGTTCCTGGTCGAGACCAATATCGATCTTCGGAGCAATGGCAATGCTAAAGCAGAGCCAGGCAAAGAAGATAACCATTACGCTGGCCCGCACCACCTTCTTCATCAGAAACGGAACGTAGACACTGCTGAAGAACTTGTACAAAAGTCCCTCCTCGTTGCTAGCCAGACTATCGGGCTTCTTTCCCTTGATGAAGCAGCAAATGTCCATGCGATTCTCCTCCTTTCTTCTGGTGTCCAGCGTAAAAAGACTAACGAAACAGGTAATTTGGAGCAGGAAGTCGATGATGAGGGCCACGCCGGCGTACAAAGCAAAGGCCCTCACTGCTGGCATGTCAGAAAGACCGCCGAGAAAGAAGCAAAAGCTCTCGCTCAGCGATGTGAGCAGCATGCTGGGCCCCACACGACCCAGGATGCGGCCAACCTGCTGCTCCAGCGTCTCATTCGGTTGGCGGAGATCCCGCTGATGCGTCTGCACGAGAATGAAGATGTTGTCCACGCCGACGGCCAACACCAGAAAGGGTATAACCTCGACAATAATCAGCGTGGCAGGCAACCCAATGTAGCCAAAGAGACCAACGGACGAGACCACCGAGGCGAGGACAATGATGACACCGCCAATGCCCAAGGTGATCTTGCTGTCAATGAACACCCGCTTGAACTCCTTGACATGTCCCAGGGAGATGGCAATGTACATGAACATAATGAGATAGGACACCAATATCGTCAGCACATCCGACTGCGATTCCCTATTCAGTTCGTCCTCTATCGACCGCTCCGAAGTGAAGGCAATGTCCATGTGCTCCGATCTGCTGCTGTTCTTTGTGTAGTTGCTCATAAACTCAATAAATTGTTTCTCCCACTGCAAAGCCTTCTGCAAGTCGGTTCTGTTGTGATGATTCCTCACCAGAAAGGTCAAGATCAAAGCATTTGCTAGCTCGTACTTGGTGTTGCCCGTCAACTGATCGCCGTTCTTGAGGAAGCCACCTAAAGCTATGGCGGGATCTACAGGACCGCCGTAGGGAGCCAGGCACAAGTAGGGATTGCTGATGCACTGATACAAATTATCCAAGTAGGTGACCTGAAATTGTACAACTAGTTGTGCACCCTGGAAAGTAAATAGAACTGTTGCTGCACTCACATTGAAGCCACCATCCTCCTCGTTGTCGTCCAGTCGCTCGGGATCATCCTGGAAGTAGCCCCAAATCGATTGAACCACACAACTCGTCGAGTCCTCTCTTTCGCTTTCGTCATCTGAGAGCGGCGCAAAGCATATATCCTTCAGCATTGTCCCATTGGCGTTGATCTTCCTGATGCCCTCTTGCAGATTCAAAACATTCGTCAGAAACTCCCGATCGAAGACGGGACCAAACGTCAGGGGGCCATTCGAGGTGTTGTGTACAATCTGTGGCAGATTCACCGCTTTGATAATGACCTACAAATGATTTGTAAAAACCTTTAATGTCTTAATCTTAACTTAACTTAAATACTTCTTTGTATTACCTGTTCAAGCCGATAGAACGGCGCAAATTTGGTGTCAAAAAACTCTCGCTCAAGCCGTGATTTTGAATTTGGCGATGCCCAAAGCTTAACCGGATCGGTTGTTATGTCTATGTAAGTAATGCCATAGCCCAAGATGGCCACCAGCGAGGCTCCAGCAAAGAGAGTCATCCAAGGATTGCTGGCAAAGAATGTGCCCCATTTGGTGAATACATTTTGCAGTAACGATTCCGTTCGCGCTCCCAGCTTGTCGAAATACGAATCGTTCTCTCTGAAAGCCAGTTCATCCGAAACATCATTCCCATCGATTTGAAAGCTGTCGTCTAAGGGGGAAAGGGGACAACGGGTTTATAAATCAAATAATTTAATTTAAACTAAAATTATAAAGAGAAAACCACCAAAAAAAAAACTCACCCATCGATGAGCTTTGTGTAAAGAGAAAAGATCCCATAAGGAATACCAAAACTCCAACAATGAAAACGGCAGCCATTATGACGAAATAAGGATCTTGGCCGGCAATTTTGAATGGCTCTGGCGGCGGCGGTTCGGGCGGGGCCTGAGGACACGACAGGTCGCAGTCCGAACAGGAGCAGGCAGGCAGTTCGCTCTAAAAAATACATTTTTAATGAATATATTAGATATTAATTAATAAATTAATATCTCAGCTACTTACGCTAACCGCCTGGTTACAAGGTATCGTCCTTGGGTTTGTGGGCTGAAAATCCTGGCTCTTGTCCTTGGGCTCATGCTGTATGTAGGTTATTTGAAAAGGAACATATGGACTGGTGGCGTCACCCATAAAGTTGAACCATTTTGTGGGATTGCAACGCGATGCTGGGTAAGTGCCGCACATCAAGTCGAAAGCTAATTGACCTGTTTGCGGCACGGAAACCTAAGGAATAAAAAAAGTATTTATAGCAATATGTATCTTAAATTACATAGAAAGATTTGTAATTTACCTGAGAGCAGGATTTGTAAGTCTTATTAATATACTCCGCCGATATATGCAAATCTACGGCGCTGATGTAGGAAATATCTAAAATGCACAACCGAATTTAATGAGAATTGACGTCAGCTTTGACTTTAAATTTGTTAAAGAACGTAAACCTCTCTTAGGGTTAACGCATAAAAAACTGAACTCGAACCTTTTTTATTTTTTTCCGTCGCCGCCACATGCATAAATTCAGATTGCTTTGGGGAACATGTGAACTGGCAGATGTGCCGAACGAGATTCTCCATGCAGGACGGACATCGATCCAAAAAATTGCCGGCCAGCTTCACGTTTTTATTTAAAATTTCCACCTAATAAAAATCATCATTTTTAGCTTTTTATAGCTGCTGAAGTTAATAACAGTTTCGAATTTCTTACCTGCTGCTTGTCACAGCAAAATTGGTTGCCACTATTCTCCATCAAGAATCCACATCGCTCTTTCAGCAACTCCAAACCGTCCTTGGGCATTTCCTTGGCTGTGCCATTGTAGGGACAGTTTTGACTGTGGCCAGAGTCCTCGGTGTTACAAACGCCATACCAAACACAGTCCTTCATAAACCATTAAAAAGAAGGTTGATTATAATTGATTGTAAAAGCATACATTACAGAGATCACAGAGACCTTTTCAGACCATTAACCTTTTCAGCCCTATAAAGTTATGGCTAGAGCTGTGTGAAAACTTTGTGTGTCTTAAAACTTTGATATAACGAATCTTATCTGAAGAATCTTAATTGAAGATAGAATTGAATATGAAAAATATATGAATTTTAACCTTCATAATATGAAGTTCATATAGCACAAATTAAAGAATATTAATTTGGAAAATGTCTATATTAATTCTGCTGTTGATGCGAATCAAATGATTGCATCGTTGTTTCTACGCCTCTCTTATCGAATTCATACTTTTCACACACTCCACAGCCATTTTGAACTATTATTTGGGCTGTTTGAAAGGAAATTAGCTTGCATCTGTTTTGAATCAATCGCCTTTATAATTATTTGTATATTAATATATTGTGGACGACGTCATGCCTGCTGCAGGTATTCTTAAACATTTGAGAACAGATGTCAGGCACTTTTCATGGGCAATATCAGCAAATTTACACAGTTTTGTTCAGCTTACAACGATTAATATTTTTACACGCTTTTTTTTTAAACAATAATCATTCGTTTTTAGTGTTTTCTGACTGTGAACTTGACTGTGAACGCCCAACGTCAAAGCTAAAATCTGCACAGGTAAGATTTGTCAGCTTTTAACTGCGCACTCACCTGTTTTGATAATTGAAGTAAAGTGCAGAACACAACGCCGAAGAGGATGTGCACTCCGAAGGCAGTACTCCTAAGTGGAATCGTTGACCGCATTCTATCACAATTGCATTTCTGTAAATATGATATATTGTGATTTTAATAAACCAAATAAAATATAGACAATAAAAGAACACAGCAGTACACTCTTTGATCGCTTTAGATCTCAGTTCCCATCGGATGCTGAACCGAAAATAATTCCGTCCGCTAGTTATCTGTGTTGTGTTCACGCAAATCTGATTAAAATTCAGAGAAGAAAGCGATTTTCCAAAAATTATATAAACATTTATTCGCGAAATGGATTAAGCGAGTCGGTGTATCATCCGGCTGTTGAAACACTTGGGATCTGAGAATCGAAGAAGTTCCACAAAGACTTTCCAGATGCCCCGCAAAATACGGAATAATTCCTTTTGACATGGAAAAACGCAAACAATGAACTGGGTTTATCGCTAGGTTTTAAAGCCATTCAGTTGGAATATTATTAGTGTAATCATGAGTTTTTATGGTTGGATAGGCTCTTTTTTTAAGTGCTTATCCAGCTAATTTCTATGACAATTAGGGTTGTAAAAAAAAGAAAAATCAAAAATAATATTTTTTTGATAATGTTTGTTTTATGGTTAATATTTTTGAATTCCATAATGAAGGCCAAGTTAATGTCTAATTATTCTAAGAAATTAAAAATAATAAGAACTGTCTATATTTTAGTCGCAAATAAAAAATCATGATAACCTTATTCACAATAAAAATAAAATACAAAAAAAAAAGAAAAATGAAAAATAATATTTTTTTTGATAATGTTTATTTCATGGTTCATATTTTTTAATTTCAAAATGAAGGCCAAGTTAATGTCTAAATATTATAAGAAATTAAAAATGACAAGAACCATCTATATTTTAGTCGCAAATAAAAAAATTATGATAACCTTATTCACAATAAAAAATAAAATACAAAAAAAAAAAGAAAAATGAAAAATAATATTTTTTTGATAATGTTTATTTTATGGTTCATATTTTTTAATTTCAAAATGAAGGCCAAGTTAATGTCTAAATATTATAAGAAATTAAAAATGACAAGAACCATCTATATTTTAGTCGCAAATAAAAAAATTATGATAACCTTATTCACAATAAAAAATAAAATACAAAAAAAAAAAGAAAAATGAAAAATAATATTTTTTTGATAATGTTTATTTTATGGTTCATATTTTTTAATTTCAAAATGAAGGCCAAGTTAATGTCTAAATATTATAAGAAATTAAAAATGACAAGAACCATCTATATTTTAGTCGCAAATAAAAAAATTATGATAACCTTATTCACAATAAAAAATAAAATACAAAAAAAAAAAGAAAAATGAAAAATAATATTTTTTTGATAATGTTTATTTTATGGTTCATATTTTTTAATTTCAAAATGAAGGCCAAGTTAATGTCTAAATATTATAAGAAATTAAAAATGACAAGAACCATCTATATTTTAGTCGCAAATAAAAAAATTATGATAACCTTATTCACAATAAAAAATAAAATACAAAAAAAAAAGAAAAATGAAAAATAATATTTTTTTGATAATGTTTATTTTATGGTTCATATTTTTGAATTCCATAATGAAGGCCAAGTTAATGTCTAAATATTATAAGAAATTAAAAATGGGAAGAACTGTCGCAAATAAAAAATCATGATAACCTTATTCACAAGAAAAATAAAATACAAAGAAAGTTGAATAGCTTCTTATCAATTCGAAGTCTGGCTTTATGAGTCACAATAAGAAAATAAGCACTTGATTCAGTTTAGTAATCGGAGCCATTAGTAACTACTTCTCACATTTAAGAATAAATATTAATAACAATGAAAGATAAAACTGTGTACATTCGTACATACATTTATACGTATGCATACATATGTACATACAGCTGGACCGCCAAGGGATTTAGCGCTCTATGCGCCCTTGGACAATAATATGCTATATTTCGCGCTAAATCCCATTGCCCGGTAACTGGTTAAGGCAATGGCGAAACTGATGATGCAACTAGTGGTCCGGTAATGGAATGGGTAATTTTATTATGGAGTGTACATACACACATACATACATACATATGTATGTACTTATGTGCAGTATGTACAACAGCTGACGGTGCAATAGCCGATACTACCTCGATAGCACTTTTCCACCGCAATACGCAAATGATGTAGCAACCGCAGGGAATAACAAAATCAGCAACGGATACAATGTTTTATGTATTTGTGCTGCTACTGCCTCAGCAACCTATTGATATGCGGGAGTCACTGCATTCTTAAATATGACATGACTGTCCACAGGGACCTTGTAGTAGCCCGCTGATAAAAGGCACGCAAGTTCACAAGAGACATGCTAGCAAGCTATCACTTTCAGCAAATCGTTAATTGTAAACATCAGTATTGCGCCGATCCAATAAAAATGTTTTCTTTGTTCGTGATATTCGTCTACACATCCCCCGGGATGTCTGTGTGCGTGCATGTGTATGAAGTCACCTTAGAAAGCTTCCTTTATTTAATTAAATCAAACACTATAGGTAACAGCCCGCACTGAAGTTTCACTTTTTTCCACACAATATTTTGTTGATTGATTGATGTCGCCAAGAGCACTTTTCAATTATCCACAAAATCTTACGGGTGAATCACGTAAATAACCTTTTCAATTTAGGTAAACTTGGAGCTTACTAACCCTCGTTTCCAAATCGGGAGAGCCAAAACAGGAGAGTGTGAAATAGTAGAGTAACTGAAATATACAATTAAAATGTAAACACTCCCATTGACTATTTGTTAGAGTAACTTTCAAATCAATCGAATACAATGCAATCGATATACGCAAACTTACGTCGCTATAATATCGGATAGGGAACATGGAATGAACTTGTACAATTTTATTTTTCCTAATAAAAAAGTCGTTAATTGTGTATTTTAAAATTACTAGTTTATCCAATTTACCACACAAAGTAATTAGTTGCCCATGTAATAAATTGTTATAAATCCGTTAGATCCTAATTTTAAGGCCAAATTAAACATGTTCAGGATACGTTTATTTTCTATTGTTTAGATGATTTTAGGGAATTTCTTTCAACGAAAAGTCTATAGAAATTAATTTTTAAAATAAGTTTTTGGTACGAGCGCGATAAGCAAACCAAGTGCTTTATTTTTTTCACTGTTTCATTTTCGAGGAGAATTATCAAGCAGTTCACTCTCCCCGATAATATATCGTTTGTTTTGTTTGTTTCTGACGTTGGTCCATAACTAACTATCGAGTATTTCTACTTGTCATTCTCATATTCAGTCGGCTTCTAATACAAAAGTCATGGTAAAGTTTATTTTTAATAGAAATACGGCATTTATAACAAACTAATTGACTTGATTCCAGTTTCGCAACCAATATGATAGTGATGTTACTGTGTGGAGTCCTCAAGGACGCCTGCATCAGGTGGAGTATGCCATGGAAGCCGTGAAGCTCGGCTCGGCCACTGTTGGGCTAAAAAATCGGGACACCGCTGTGCTCGTAGCCCTGTCCAAGCCGGCATCGGAGCTGTCGGCTTCCCAACGCAAGATTATCCCCATCGACGACCACTTGGGTATATCCATTGCTGGGATTACTGCGGATGCTCGTGTCCTTAGCAAGTACCTGCGTTCGGAGTGCCTGAACTTCAAGCACTCTTACGACTTGACTTACCCGGTGACCCGCTTGATCACGAACCTCGGCAACAAAATGCAGACCACCACTCAACGCTACGATCGCCGTCCGTATGGCGTGGGCCTGCTCGTGGCCGGCTATGATGAGAAGGGGCCGCACATATATCAGGTCACACCGTCGGCGACCTTTTTTAATTGCAAGGCCAATTCCATTGGATCACGTTCACAAAGCGCACGCACCTATTTGGAACGCAAGTTGGACATATTCTTGGACTGTTCCGAAGAAGACATCATATGCCATGGCATCACCGCCATTCTGCGTACCTTGCCCACTGATGAGCATCAGAGTCGCGACGACCAGTATGTAAGTTTCCTCAAGGAATGTATTGAGATTTCAACTATAATTGTATGTATTTTTGTTAATTAGAGCATAACTGTTGCCGTCGTTGGCAAGAATCGGCCTTTCGAAATTTTCTCGGAGGAGATGAACGCAAAATGTCTTGCACGGGCCAAGGAACGGCATGCTGATTTTGTTGATGTTCCGCGCAGACCTGGCGACGATGATGACGATCGCCCGTCCACATCGGATCAAGCTGATGCCGGTCCAAGGGACCCTCAGGTCTCGGTGGCCACGGAGGAACGTTAATCACTGGCAGGAGTTCGAAGTCAGTCGTCTTAAGCATTCAAAATGTTGGATGGGAGGTTAAAATAAACGCTGTCATGCATTTGCATATTTCTTATACTGGAAATGCGAGCTTTTTACATTTTGGGGGGATATGGGCAAGTCTCCTGCAGAATAATAACAACAAATTCCGAATGTACCTATTAATTTTTGTTTATAGAACTAATTGCGTTACAACAAATATTTATTGCTGTAATAATTCAATTATAAAAAAAAAAACATTTAAAAAAAACTGTAAATGATGCCAGTTTAAAAGTTTACTTATTTTTATTATTTTGTTTCATGCTTCTTTGGCGCTGCTCTTCAACAAATAATTTGTCGACCTTTTAAAATAATTTTTTTCAATAGTAACCTGCAAAAACAGTGTGAATATAAAAGGATTTATATATTTTAATTCGATCTCAATTTGCATTATTTCTTTGTTTGTTTTAGTTCAAAAATTAAATGTAAAAAGTCTTATTGTGGTTCACATTCCATCATTCCCCATCATCGACCCTCACATTTTCGCTGCACGGTTTTTTACGTTTATTAAACTGTGGCCACACTTCAATGCCGGTATTATTATTATTCTCTTTCTGATTTTATAAAAACTAATTAGATTCGATTTCGTGAATGACAAGTTCTAAGCACCTGCTAATCATTAGGATGAGCAGAATAAAGGAGTACTTTTCCATTAGGTTTTTTAGTTTTAAATTAAAATTTTTAATAATTACATAACGAAAGTTGACTTCGATCTCCGTTCAACTGATAAAATAAAATATGATTTGATAAAAGTTAAAGATGATCAACAGGTTGTGTAAATAGGGTTTTGCATTATAAAAATAAAAGGAATTCAAGGAAACCAATGCCTTCTTTTCAGACAAGATGACTCTGCCAGATCTTGTGACTAGTTTATCGTCCAATCCATACTTTGGCGCTGGCTTTGGATTATTCGGCGTTGGAGCCGCTGCTGCCATCTTGAGAAAGGGACTCCAGGGCGGATTAATACTGTTCCGGCGACACTGCATGATTACGTTGGAGGTGCCATGCCGGGACAAATCCTATCAGTGGCTCTTGAAGTGGATTACAATCCGAGGAGCCCGCAAAACGCAACATCTGAGTGTGGAGACCACATTTCTACAGAGCGACAGCGGCCAGATAAAGACCACCTATGACTTTATACCCAGCATTGGCAAGCATCTGTTCAACTACAAGGGTAACTGGATTCAGGTGGAGCGAGTCCGGGAGCAGCAAACTCTCGATCTGCACATGGGCGTTCCGTGGGAAACGGTGACCCTGACGGCCTTTGGCAATAACAAGAAAATCTACTTCGACATCCTGGAAGAGGCGCGGCTATTGGCACTGGAGGCCACCGAAGGCAAGACGGTACTGTACACGGCAATGGGCGCCGAGTGGCGACCCTTTGGACATCCTCGTCGACGGCGTCCCACTACCTCGGTGGTCTTGGACCGCGGCACCTCGCACAGGATCATTTCCGATTGCCAGGACTTCATCAACAGCTCCCTGTGGTACACGCAACGTGGCATCCCCTACCGCCGGGGCTATCTACTATATGGGCCTCCAGGGTGCGGAAAATCCAGTTTCATCACTGCCCTGGCTGGCGAGTTGGAGTACAGTGTTTGCCTGCTGAATCTTTCAGAAAGAGGGCTAACCGACGATCGACTTAATCACCTTCTAAACGTGGCCCCCGAGCAGAGTATCATTTTGCTGGAGGACATTGACGCCGCTTTCGTGTCGCGGGAGCAGAGCGCGCAGCAAAAGTCGGCTTTCGATGGCCTAAACAGGATAACATTCAGTGGACTCCTCAACTGCTTGGATGGCGTGGGATCGACGGAGGCTCGCATAGTTTTCATGACCACCAACTATATCGATCGCTTGGATCCCGCCCTAATTCGTCCAGGTAGAATCGACCTGAAGGAATACATTGGCTATTGCACGCCGTACCAATTGAGGGAAATGTTTAAGAACTTCTTCGGCAACAGCGAGTCCACGAAGGCGGAGGAATTCGCTAAAAGAGTAAATTCCTTTGGCCGTTCCGCGAGTCCCGCTCAAGTTCAAGGTTTCTTTATGAAGCATAAATTATCCTCGCCGCAGGAAGTGATTGATTCGTGTGAAGATATTTGGGAGAATGTTTTGGGCGACAATAAAAAGAATAATTAAGAATTATTACGATTACGATTAATTGTTTAACTGATAAAACTGATAAATCGCAGCAAAACTCCTATTAACCCTTGACAAAAATCTCCTAAAAACCAACATAATATTTTATATATTATGATTTAATTACATTTTTATAGGTAATTTAAAAATATGAACTATGTTCTAAAATATATGTATATATTTTATGTGACATTTAAATTTGATTAGTCCTTTGATCTTCTCGGCCTTCCCACCTTGCCTTTCCTTTGTCCAAGCGTTCCATTCGAGTTAGCGGGCCCCTTAAGTAATTTGTGCCAATCCTGCTCACACACCAAGCTTGCTCCTAGCATAGTATACCTGGAGAAAGTAAGAAAAAGTTTAGTTTTAATTGAATTTAATTTAATATTCAAAGCATATTCGAGAACTTACCTGTCGCCTGGGCGCAGACTTGATCCGCACTTAGCACAACTAAAGCACCTTAGATGAAATACGCAATTAATTATTTGTTTTTGTTGATTTTGTAAATCAATATTATTTATGCCAGTTAGGGCTTTCGCTACTAGTTCGCTCGGAGGAATAGTTTCGCCACAACCAGAACAAACTCCAGAGCAGCCAAACATGCTGGAAACAGTTTTTAAATTAATTATTAAAATTATATAAATTCATTTATCATACCTGGAATAGTCCTTTTTGCAAAGAATCAGGCCTCGCCTCGTAAAACAGCTGGAGCCAACTTCTGCTAGCATTGCGCCGCAACAGTGACATTTAAGACAACCATTGTGCCAATATCTGTCTAGAGCGTATAAAAGGTATCTATCACTTATTTTATCTGTAATAAAATCGAAATATATTATTAATATTAATTAATTAATGAATTAATTACGAGTTACTTACCGCCACAACCACCACACACTTTAATAAGAGAGTTAGAGTGAATTAGCTGTTGATTATTGAAATCGTTTGAAGATTCGTCCATGAACGATAGCTGAGACGACGATATATTCGAGTTGGTTTCGACAATGTCCTTGGTGTGATTCGAGTTTCTATAATCAATTACTATGGGGGCGAAGTTCTCTGGACTAGATGAGTCTTGATGATGTGCCGCTAGTATGTCTCTATATGAATGGAACGTTGCATTCATTGCTAAAAATGTTGATGACTTAAGTCGTAAAAGGCATAAAGGTCCTGTTTATAGTATAAACCCTGGAAAGAGACAAGAAAAAAGGACAACAAGCATATTATAAACATACATATATAAGGTCTGAAGGTATAAATTAATATTTTGCTATTATATTTGTTTGGACCAACCTTTCGAAGCTCGTTAATATGAAGATCAAACTTGTAAGAACTCCATAATCGTAGTGCCTCGACCATGAAATATCCGTTGGTCAAAATATAATCCACAATGTACAAAAGAAAGTTAAATATATCTAAAATAAAACGAAAATCATTTTCATTAAATAAAAATTTGTTTGTTGAAATACATACTAAAGACATTATTAAAAGGTTTAAAATGACAAATTTGTAATTAATCCATATTTACATCATAATTTTATAAACAGTTCAGAATATGAACTTGCAGCTCACTCACTGAATAAAATATTTATTATTTCAATCGATGACTGCAGGGAATTGGTATTTTAACAGCGTCTCCTGCAATCATCGATATTAGTGAAGGAAAGCCATCACTGCATCTGCATTTAAACCTATTAATGTATTCTTTGCCATTTATATCCAATTTGAAATCAATTTCTGATCCATTTTGCATTGCTGCCACAGCTGTCCATACATACGTACGTACATACAAATGCATAAAAGTAAGATGCCCGTATGTACAAACATTCATTTCGTTCCGAACGCCTAATGTATGTACGTCTATATATATGTACATATGTGCGTAAAGCTGCGGTCTTACGCCGATAGATTAATCAATAATTAAATTTCGTAAATTGATTCGCGCACCATAGAGCACCTCGTAATTGATGTTAAACTTTTCATTTTATATTTAACAAAACTTATTTGCTGTCCGTCACACATTGCAAAATTTTTGTGTACATATATATGTACATAGGTTTAGTTCAGTTTAAACACAGCATTAAAACCATTCTTGCATTTTATAAACCAAAATGTACTTTTCAACTTACGCACTCATCAATTAATTATTTAATAGCGAAAAATTCTCAGACGACACCATGAGGAACAGTAAAATCGTTTTAGTTTCCAACACCATTTCTTGTATACGACTTTACATACCAAACTAATTCATAGATATGAAAGCAAGCAATCCGCGATTCCACAGGGTGTGCCGTGTACTTTTACATTTTAATCGTTCAATTCGTTTGTTTTACGAGGGAAAATATCGCATTCAGTGGTTTTTGTCTAGCGATTTTCTTGCCAGATCAATAATTTATTTATATGTAAGCAATTAAGTATCATGATTGTTTCAATGCATAAAATAAAAATATATCTTCTAATATGACTTAATTAATTAACTGTCAAATTTATTTAAATTTGACACAAACAATAAACTTACTTGAAATCGGACAAGAATAGTTTATAAAGAAATCAGAATTAAAATTATACGTTTTTATAATTAATATTTATCCTTTAAATTCTTTTATTTGTCATAGTGTTTTTCAATACTATAAAATAATTAAAACATTGACATATGATAATCGATTAATTTTTACTCGTTGAATAACACAAACCGCTGTTTATTTTTAATGTTGAATAAAACTCTAAAATGCAAATAAAATATTGCACCTACACAATTTGGTCCAAATGCTTCTATTTATTAATTTAAAATATCTGATAAATTAAAACCAGTTTTTCTTTAAGAGTAATTGATAATATAAATACAACGAAGTATCGTGTCTGCGGATATTCGGTTATTGGTTAAATATATATTAGTTATTATTAGTTAAATAATAAATAAAATATTTTAGTGTAACATGCTTCTTTTGCTCACTTTTTTCATCCACGTGCATTCACACCGATAGCCGATAATGTAAACATTCCTTGGCAGTAGAGAATGCATCGATATTTTTGAAAACATCGATGTTTTATGGCGATTATCGATTCTTTGACATTTTGTTCGTTTTTTTTTTTTTAATCTATAAATCATAGATGTTTTTACACCTCTTACAAAATATTGAACTCTAGCATGTTAATTTATTGATTGAATTCAATTTTTTTGAAGCTCTGATAGCTGATTGACAGCTATTTGGGAGCCCCAAAAACGTTAAAGTTCAAACACTATACTTACCAGTTGCACATTTCTTAAGGTTAACAAAAATGCAGCATTAAATATAAAAGTATTTAAACAAATTATTTATTCAAATATGGTAATTCTAGATTTTAATTTTTATCCTTTGCAAAATAACAATTTAGTAACTTAACTATAATATTAAGAATAAATCTATGATGTTAAATCAATGGAAATTATTCGCCCCGTGCTATTGAACGGCTGAACTGTCGAGGAGATTGTGTCAAACGTGCTACTACTCTCAGTAGTGATCGGATTTGATGGGCTCTTCTCCGTATTAGCCGCCGCCGCCGCCGAATGGGCGTACCAGTCTGTAAGTCGGACCAATTTCTTGGAAAAATTGCAATTCTCTTGATTGTATTCCTTCCTGTGCTGCTCCTGCGTGTCAGTAAAGGTATTCGATGTGGCTAGAGAGCTAACCAATGAATGATTTGTAATTGTGTCCACAGTGCAACGACTAAATACCGAGTTAGCCTTGTAATTCGAAAAAATGTACAACGACTGTTGCAAGGGCTTAACCGCCGCACTATTATCGGGAGCAGCCGACGATGATGATTCTGGCTCAGAGGGACCGGGACCTTTGCTTGAATCATTGGTTCGCCTGCTCGACTTTCTATTGTTGTTGTTATGGGTAAGTTTGATTATAGTTAGCGCATCGGAGCCAATCACTTTAGTACTACTTTCATTATCATCGTCGTCGTCGTCCTCCGACGAGCACAAGTCAATCGTGTCGACAACTACTTCGTTCGATGGCGAGATCCTCCAATGCGAATTGAGCGAATTGTGGCGCGTTAGTCTTATATTTAGTTTTGTATTTGCAGCAGCCTGGCTTTGTTCCTCCATCACAATCTGTTGTTCCGATATCTTTTTCAAGCGAACTGAAATTGGACGGCATTGCTTGATTAGCGGCGAATTCAAAAACAAAAAATTCTCAGTTGTGTCCCGGCGTTTAACGAACTGACGCCGCGGAAATGAATAAATATGAAAATTGTGTTCATGCGATTTCTTAAATGTACAATGAACGTTCATGCTGCTCGATTTCTTTTCGAAAATCTTTTGCCTCGACGTGTTTGACGACGACTTGGCAATTAAGGGCGTATAACAAAATCGATCCAAGCGCTCCTGCCTTTCCGAAATATATTCCATCGATATTGTTTGCTTCGTCGTCTTTAATAATTGCTGACCCGCAGGTGATGATATTGGTATAAACGAGCATCGACTGAATGAATGAACTGTGCGATTCCTTCGTGACGGCAAGCGTCTGCTTCGACTCGTTGTTTCCGTTGAGGCTTCTTCACTGAATGAGTACGTTTTTTGCTTCTCATTAGATAAGCAGCTGGCGTCGGAAAACTTCGATTGCAGGCCAAAGTTCAGAAGAAAGGCGTTGCGCAGTTCGTTATCCTCATTTTTCCCATCGCATTTGTTGTTATCTGATGGCTCTGGCGAATCACAAAGTATAACATCGTCTTCCATGCAACAGATATTTTCGTGTTCCTGTTCGTGTTCCATAAATGTTATTTCGAATGTTATTATTACTACATATATCACTTAGCTTACCAGTATAGCTTCTTTTGAATAAAGTTCAGCATCACAGTTGTCGCATAGATAAATATCAAAGGGTGGTGGCTCAACCATCATATGTTGCGAGTTTTCATTTAATGAACTGTTGTTACTCTTTTGCAGCAACAAACACTTTCTGTTCTTTTGCTGTCTGTCATACGACTGCAAAAATGTCCAGTAAGTACGAACTGTAGTTTGTCAATTACTAATTAGTACTTACCATATTCTCATTGCGAAATGTAACCAACAATTTGTTATTTCTTCTGTCATACAATGACGTCGTTGAGTTATAATTGTTTATAAATCTCAAGCTTGCGTGCTCGTATGCAGCTAAATCATTACAAAATCTTAAGAGGAATAGGCTTTTGTGAAATTGATAGCAGATAACCACAATCTCCTTCATTTTCTCCATCCAATTCTATAAAGAGAACAAGAAAGTTAATTTCCTTGAAATGGGAATAATCTGATCACTCGGAACATTCTAGAGACTTAATATCAATTGTATCACATCTTTGGGTGTTATTTAAATTGATTTTAAATCCACATCAACCATATAAAGGGTTAAAGTTAAGAAAAAGCTTACCCCAACAAACGCTTTTGGCTTTTTTAATGGAATCTCGAATGGTGCATTCTCGGGCCACCATTCTGGTTCACTGCAATCTACTTTCTTTGGTAAGTTTATATGTCCTAACGAGCACTGTACCATGAATGGAATAAAGTTTTCTAATTGCGACTCGGTTATCTTTTCTAAGGATGTCGGGTATCCGTTGGCAAAAAGAAGTGGTAAATTGGAAATCATGTTGTGCTGTGCCTTATCTTTTTCATCCATTGTCACTGAAATCACATAAGAATACACAAAAATAGTTAAATAAGTTATAAAGAAAAGGAGAAATCAAGGTAGAAATTCAACTCCTGCAGTTCATAAAAACAAAACTATTGTGTTGTTGATAAGTCATCGATGATTCATTGATGATTCATCAGGACTATTCATCATTATTCACTGTACTGCGGGATACTAAGAGCGAGCTTGCCATTTAAAGCCTCAAGTAAAAAGCAGACAATATCTGTTGACCGAAAACACAATTAAGTGGGTTTTGAACACCCTCTCATGTTTTAAGATACCAAAAACTCACATTGACAACATGATCTTTTTAAATTGATGATCAACTAATAGCTACCGTGGCTGGAATGAGATAAACTCTTATACTAAGCCTGCCAGTGAACGCGTTCGCAACGTACTCTCTTCTCTGTGTATGTACACCCAAGCATGTTTTAGCTCTGGTCAGTGAGGGTAGTGTAGCCATTTTCTTTTTGGTTTGTGTATCTACATCAGTAGAGTTTATGAGACTGCGTTTATCGATTGACGTAGGTAGAAGTTGGAGTCAATTTTGTTATATTTTCGTAGATCATTTTATTGGAAGAGCTTGTGTGAAGTTTTAATCTTTTATACTAAAAAAAAAAATAATAATTATGAAAGAATTCTAAATGGGGGTTTATGTAATTTTGCCGATAAACAGTCACAGAAAAAGAGGAAAACAGCTGATGAACAGCTGGAGAACCTTTTTTATGAAGTAATTCATGAAATGTTGAATTAAGGCTATTGTTCACACTTAATTTAAGTCTTTGGAGGTCGGTATATGTAAGTTCATGAATACATATTAAGCTTATCGGTAGAAGTTTTCTGAATAAGGTAAGGCCACACTTTTTTCGTCGTGCGTTTTTGCAGTCAATCGTACAATAACAATAGATCTACATTTTAACATTTTTTTTTATTCTCTTTCCCTTCCTTTTTTCTTTTGCTATTAGCTTTCATAGCCATTAGGCTATGACCCCGTTACCGTGTGCCTATGCAGCAAACGCTGCCATCTTGCTTAGACCAAAATCTAGTGGTTACACGCCTTACCATTTATTACACTTAACGAAACGAATCTTGGAACACACTCGTGAATGAGTCGAGCTTATGAATTCGAACTCCGTTCTATGTCAAGAAATTTTAAAGTGGTGTTTTAGCTATACCACGAATCCCGTTATTTTAGATTACCTAGGGAAACCGTCCCGTAAATTTTATGTCCTACTGCCGTTTGCTTTACTGCAAAAATCACGAATGGCTTTCATATGTGTACATGTATCTACACGCACACATGCATGCAATGTATACCAAGGGAACTAGAATAACTTGGCAAATTCAACTTTTGCTGCCTGCTGCTTCCTTCGAAGCACACATACGCTGGCACTCGCGCACATACAGTGGCACTTATGAATAATATATGTAGGTACATAAACACTGTTAAATAGTCATATGTTTTACGGAGCAATCACACAGTTTCATATGGTGTGGTATAAATACCACATCTGATTTAGACGAGTGTATGTAATACACTCGACGAAAATTATTGCAAAAATTCTAATGTCGATTATCATTAAATCATTGATTTGAAAGTAATTATGTTGGTTAGTAGGATTTTGCAAAACAAAATTTAGGCACAAAATTCATTAGCAGCTCTGGAATGCTCAATGCTCTGGGGTCTTTGCATATATGTACATATCACGAAAAAAAAACCAATAGAAAACAGTCTCAATAACCTCTATACAAGTTATACCATTATAAGAACGCACCAAAAATTCGCAAAGATTAGCAGAACGCAAGGATAGATCCACAATCACAAATATGATAACATAGTAGTAACAATACACAACACTTTCTTCGTAAAAAATTAATTTGTTGTAGATGATATCGAATGGTTTAAGTAAGATCTCACTGACAAATGTAGAAATCGATTGTGAAAAGTACATTGACCATTGAAAATGAAACGCGGAAAAGGAACAAAAACTCTTATTTTTACATCTTACGTAAAAATACACTGATGAATGTTTTTTAAAACATTTTAGTTTTTAAGGAATATTTACTACAAATTTATAGGTTTTAAATTGTTTGTAGGGTAAAGGTGGCAGCAGTGGACAGGGGGGGGTTGCGGACACCCCGGTGTAACTTTTGACACAGGACAGATATATGGATCTGTCAAATGTCATGTGTGCGCTATTGAAGCTCGATTGTTTTGTGCCTTATACCAAACGGAACGGACGCGTCTGCTTTGTGTGGCGGAAAAATGAATTTTTTCACCGTGAAAAAAACCACAAAAGTTTTATTGCACGTTTTTAAAAGTGTCACCGTGTGAAGTGTGTTAATTAAGAAGGTGAGTGCAATCGATTTTTTGACGTGAAGTTTAGTTATGTTAAAGATTCCAGTCCGAGTTTGGACAAAATTTTCACAATAAAAATTTTTTTCATATGATTTTAAAACGACTGCTTAAGGCAGGTGTGAACACCTAAATGTAGGGGGTTGTGGACACCCTATTTTTTGTTTGACAAATCTTAAAATATCGCCGTTGATTGAATTATAAGTACAGCTATATAAGTAAATAT